>CACKRE030003339.1:120373-143615 GCA_902602495.3 Ectocarpus sp. CCAP 1310/34
ATTAAAGCAATCCGACGAGTATCGTCGGCGTTGCTAGTCCCAAGCTCGAATCTGTTGCTCATTTAGGTGCGACGCGGATGGCGCGTGTACGAGCGATCGAAAGAAAGAGAGGAGACGGAGTGATACCACCGTCGTAGGGCGGATGTGACAAGAAGTTTGTCGAGAGCGAACCCTCTTTATTTTCCACATGTTATAAACATTTTTTGTACAGGACCGGCCTGCGGAAAAACCCACGCGAGAAAGGGACGCAAGAGACAAAGTAAAAGCACGCAAAATATGGACAACATAGGCTAAAGAGGTACGGAAGACCAGGCGAAACCGCACGCAAAAAAGCCTCAAAGGCAAAAAGTACGGAGAGACAGACACGTTGAGGTGCTGATGAAGCCACTATACACAAGTAGGCAACCGCTACTCCTGTGCTATCCCATGCGGCCTGAGGGGCTGGTGGGCTCACTCTGTACAACTCGGCAGGCGTTTCTTGGAACGTTACTTCTAGTGGCAGCAGAAGATGGCGCGTAAGGTGGAGGCGTGGCTACGCAGATGGCAGATCTGAGATACACCAGCATGTGAACAGAAGAAACGTGCCATCCACTATCGTACGCGTCCGAAGAGGTGACGATGCCCCCTTGTAAACAGTCATACTTGTGCCACCGGCCACAGAGACCTCGAAAGACGCACGAAGACCGAAAGAAGATCCTGTCCGGCGCGGTATTGGATGTCCACGGAAGTAGAGTCCAATCGCACATGTTTCGGTGAACGTTGTCCGCACAGTATGGGCACAAGGACTGGCCTGGGATGGCCAAGTCGGTAGGGGCCGAGGAGCGGAAGAAGTCGAACACGTTGTCTTGGAAAGTGGCTGAAACTCCGTTGGGGATGGTGATGACGGTGGCGGCCCGTAGCCTGGCGGACTGATCCGGGGTGACCTCGCGCGCACTGTGGTTGCCGATGGTGCAGTTGTTCGCGTACCTCCAATCTAGGCCGAAGTCTCTGCGTGTCCGCGCTACACGAGCTTGCTGGTCGAAGACACTGTCCGGCCATAAAGGAGAACCCTGTCGTGGGCAAGCACGCGCGATCGCCTCAAATACGCCGGCGACATTACCCATGTCACAGCCGGCGCCGGTGATTGGCGTACCGTGGAGGATGTCATGACGGGCCTGTCGAGCGGCAGACTGGCGAAGAATTGACGGCGGGAAGAAAGAGGCGTTGGGTTGTAGATTATTATGCAGACAAACGGGGGGGGGGCAAGGCGAGGGACCGTCCCACGCAGCCAGTCCCAAAGCCAAGGCCGAGTTGAAGAAGCAGTTGTTGTTGCTGTTAGCGATAAGATGCGCTACTCTCCTTGTTGCACCAGGCCCGTGACGGCCTGTAGTTCTCCGTCGTTGGGTTCTTGACGGGGTTGGCCCTTCGTCGGTGGCAGCATCGAGGGATGCTGAGGCTGGCGTAAACCTGGAAGCGTCCTGGAGGAAAACCTTGAGAGTTTCCTTGTCTAGCCGGTGCAGGTAGTTGATGATGGCCAGTATGTCTCTGTCTGGTGGCTGGTTGAGGTCCTCCAAAGTGACAGGAAATAGCAGGTTGAGGGCTTCAAGGATTGTCGCGCGAAACAAAGCAACATACACGGCTGCAGGGTCCATGGCCGTCCCGTGCGTGCTCCCGGTGGACGCGTCGCGTTGCTGGAGTCGGATCGAAGAGTGCAGGCATCTTCGATGCTCTTACGCACAAGCGGAGGTCGGGCGGGGGAGCCGCCCCGCCGTGGCATTGTAACCTCGTAATCCTAACCCTGTGTGTTCGTGAAGGAACAAGTCAAGTAACTGGCACGTGCAGATGGTAATATGCGGCGAAGTGCGGCGAAGGTAAATTTCCCGTGTGCTGCACACCAAATAAGCGTCGAAATGGGTGGGTGTGTGTGGGGGTGGGTGGGTGAAGTAGGTCGTGGAGTGCTCAAAGGAATTCCGCGTGTGCAAGCACGCATGAAACCATGCGTAGGCGGCATCGTTCCTTTTTTGTGTGAACGGGAAACTATGCGTAGACGGCATCATTCCCTATTGTTGTGTGTACGGGAATAGCTTTGTGCAAGGAGAACACGATTTTACATTTATCTGTTCAACATTTCAACGCAACGAACTGCGTTCGACGGCACATTAGTTGCGCCACACGGGAAACGTGCTGCGACGGGCCGTGTTATTTTGTCCTGAATTGAAGTAATAAAACGGCGGTGTGCGTTCTATATTGTGCTGTAGGGTCCATGTAGAGAACGGGCAGCCAGAGCCACTCTTGTCAAGATGAGATGCTGTCGCCAGACGGATGACAAACACGACGCACTTGGTGCAGCGACGACCTTATACACACCGGGCACGCCACTTCAACGAAGCAACACAGAAGGAACTCGGACTCGCACAGCCCACGACGACGCCATGGATGCAGAAAGAATCCGCCGAAGAACAGACGCCGCGTCGCAAAAAAACAAGCAGAAAATGCACACGGAAGAGTGATAAAAAACTTAAACGCCACACAGTCAAGCGACTACTCTGCCGTGAGGAGAACCACAAGAGGAATCGCAAAAAAACAAGCAGAAAATGCACACGGACGAGTGATAAATAACTTAAACGCCACGCAGTCAAGCGACTACTCTGCCGTGTGGAGAACCACAAGAGGAATCACCCAACCGACGGCACCGAAGCAAGAAGTCAACCAACCGACGACCCAAAGCAAGCAACGCTACACGGATGAACGGTCGCAATCACACAAGCGTGGTCGGTCGGCAAACAGCCCGCTGCCGTTACACAGCGCTGCGAGCACAAAACGGCAGGCAAGCACCAGGCGCCCCCGACGGCCAGCGACACATCGGCCTGTTCGCAGCGAACGGGAAAAATAGGACACGATCGAAACAGGTAAAGAAAGAGATGCGAATTAAATGGGCGAGAATGAATCCAGATGCGCGGGAACCGGACGAAGAAGACAAGGACGAAAAAGAAAAAATTGGAGGCAGCAGAAGGCAGGAGGTCAACACCGACGTCCACCAGGAGAACACAAGGCAAGAGGCATACTGTACGGGACACGACAAGAGGCACAACGTATGACGTACACAAGCGCGACACAGAGATTACCTCTTCATAAACAGCAACAAGAGAGGTAACAAAGATAAAACACAACGTTTTCCTACCTAGGCGTCGGCCTCGGTCCTGGCGCGCTTGGCCGGCTTACGCGGAGTGTCGACGTCGCGCCCTCCGTTCTCCCTCTTGATGCGCTCGGCCTCCATGTACTCCTGCACCCCACCCAGCACGCCAGCGCGGCGCTTGTACTTGCAGTCGTCGCAGAAGAAGTAACTCCTGCACCCCACCCAGCACGCCAGCGCGGCGCTTGTACTTGCAGTCGTCGCAGAAGAAGTAGGTGTCGTTGCCGATGCCCATCATGTCGTACAGGCTGTGGTCGGGAGAGGACTTGCCGCAGTGGCCCGCGCAAGGAGCCTTCGTGTCGGTGGGCACCGTCTTGCCGACGCAGCTGGCGCCATCAGTGTGAAGGTAGACGAAGCGTGGCTGGTTGTTCCACGCGTTGACACCACCGAGAGGGTGTGGCATGCGCAGGTACGGGGTGCTGTAGCCAATCACCCCACGGCAGAAGAAGCACTTGAAGGGCTTCGCGAACTTTTTCCCGCCATTGTTTGCCTCCTCGGGCGCCGAGACAGAAAAGCTCTCGGAGCACCCCCTGCAGCTATCATGACGGTGACATAAAGGGCATGCGGCAAAGAAGAGAAGATGCGCATACGTGTCAGGAGCGAACATAATAACGGAACGATAATCAGACGCGCACGAGGAACGAGCGCCGGCAATCGCATAGTCTACAAGTAGTGAAAAACAGCAGGAAGACCCGCAGAAGCGCGTACACAGAGGGGCAGTGTAGAATCGAGCACGAACGAACGGTCAATCTACAATCGCGCACCAAGGGCGAGCGCAAAAGAAAACGACGAGGGAAAAAAGAAGAGAGGAGAGTCGGGCGCAGCGATCAACATACAAAATGAGAGAACATGAGCAACCTACGATCACATGCCCACCTCATGCCCCAGCCCTTATCTCCGGGCTGCTGGAAGTCGTCCATGAGGCCGCACCGGATGCAGCACAGTCCACGTGCGTGCGAATCTTGGAGCGATACCACCTCGGAGAAGAGCTCCGCGTCTTCGCTGAAGGCCGCCCACATCTCAGCATCGGTCTTGCTCTTGTCGTGGGAGTCAGACATCGTGCGTGCCGCGAGAGTCGAGGAAGAACAGGCTGCTTCGCGGGTGCGAGCGGAGAGTAAGGGTGTGAGCGCGAGCGGGGAAGAAAAACCCAGCAGGAGTCTTCGCACACAAGAAGATTACCACTGCAACAATCTGCGGAGATACGGTGTGGGCCCAAAATCAGCGCGGGGGACGGGGGAAGGGCAAGAGCGCCAGAGCGAGGAGGAGGACGGCAGTTTGCCCGAGATCGGTATCTTGATGGCAGGTTATAAAAAAAAATACCAACGGCGAGACTCCCGAGGGCCGGCGGAGCAACATCGACTCCGGCGATATAGTCACAAGTTACGGCGGCTTACGCCACCACGCCCAGTGTGAGCGTTTCCCAAGATGAATGGGAGTGGGAGTGGCGAGACTCGTGGGGTAATGTGTGTACGTAGCACTTGTGTGCCGTGAAATAAAAGCGTCGGGGCCAAAGAAGAGCCGAAGAGCGGAGACACAGCCGAAGAGCAGAGGTGCAGCCCTGCGAGCGCACGAGAGCGTTTGTTCGGCCGTTTCCGGGGAGATTTTCATACTGAAACCAAGTGAAAATCGTGCTTCGCTGTGAGAGCTCGAGAGAGAAGAGCCAAAGATTGTGGTGGTCCGCTTGCTGCTCTGTGAGCGGAAAGACAAAAACGTCTAATTGTCAATACGTAGCCGCGCCAACCAGGCCCAAGACACGCACATGCCATATGAGCTACCCAGAAGAACAGCAGGAGACGGCCGCAACCAAAGAGGCAAACGCGCAACACGCACCAAGCACACACGCGCTGCAAAGTGGGAAATCGAAATGTGAATTGCGCAGCCCGCACAAAAAACATGAAGACAGACGTAGAGGACACTCGCACACAAGCAAGCGTCAATATCGCCCGCACGCGAAAACACGCAAAACAAAAACGCACAATACCCACGAAAGATAGCTTCGTCGCCAAAGGGAGGAGAACGAGACTTCGTCCCCGACCCCTCGGCCACACGCCAAGCACACACGCAACTCCATGCACACACCTTGCAGCGAAAACCAGAACAGAAAGGGCGCGCCGCAGCAGAGGAAGCCAGCCAACGGGTCCGACAGCAGAAAAGGAACAAAACCTCGAAAAAAAATGCGCCCCGAGGACCCCGTACAACCGGTAGAAACTAACTCACAGTCGCTTCCCGCAAAGGACCAGCGGACCTGGTCAACAAGGTTAACCCTTCTCTCGCCGACACCCGACCAAAGTCGCGCCAGCAAGGCCAACCGCACGCGCGTAGGAGAAAGAGACAAAGCAAAGGCACGGAAGACCCGGCGAAACCGAACGCAAAAAAAGCCTCAAACGCAAAAAAAAGGAGAGCGGCGTTGAGGCGCTCATGAACCCGCTATATACAACTAGGCGGCAGCTACTCCTGTGCTACCCCATGCGGCCTGAAGGGCTGGTGGGCTCACTTTGTACTCGGCAGGCGTTCCTTCCAACGTTACTTCTAGTGGTAGCAGAAGATGGCGCGTAAGGCGGAGGCGTGGCTACGCAGATGGAAGATCTCCGATACACCAGCATGTGAACAGAAGAAACGTGCCATCCACTGTCGTACGCGTCCGAAGAGGTGACTATGCCCCCTTGTAAATAGTCATACTGGTGCCACCGGCCACGAATCCGAACTTGAGAGACGAAGTGGTTCCTGTTAGGGCCACCCCCAAGCGCAAGAAAATACGAAACTCCGACTAGAGAATAGGTGGCCCCCATGGTGAAGGTCCTGGACAGAGACATGGGACGCCCGTGGAGATCTCGAAAGACGCACGAAGACCGAAAGAAGATCCTGTCCGGCGCGGTATCGGGCGTCCATGGAAGTAGAGTCCAGTCGCACCTGTTTTCGTGAACACTGTCGGCACAGCAGGGGTACAAAGACTGGCCTGGGATGGCCAAGTCGGTAGGGGCCGAGGTGCGGAAGAAGTTGAACACGTTGTCTTGGAAAGTGGCCGAAACTCCGTTGGGGATGGTGATGACGGTGGCGCCCCGTAGCCTGGCGGACTGATCCGGGGTGACCTCGCGCGCGCTGTGGTTAACGATGGGGCAGTTGTTNAGGCGTTAGAATTGTAGACTATTATGAAGAAAAAAATGCGTGGGGCAAGGCGAGGCTAGCGCCAGGTAATCGCGAGACAAACCGGAAACAATTAAATGAACTTTCGACGATGTGGTCGGGCAAGGTGGATCCATTGAACATGCAGTCCCTCAAGAGCTGCAACGCCGAAAAAAATGATCCTGCTGCAGGAGTACCAGCGGACGAAGGAGGTAGTTGCTGACCGTCCCACGCAGCCAGTCCCAAAGCCAAGGCCGAGTTGAAGAAGCAGTTGTTGTTGCTGTTAGCGATAAGATGCGCTACTCTCCGTGCTGCACCAGGCCCGTGACGGCCTGTGGTTCTCCGTCGTTGCCTCCTTGACGAGGTTGGCCCTTCGTCGGTGGCAGCATCAAGCGATGCCGAGGCTGGCGTAAAGGTGGAAGCGTCCTGGGGGAAAAGCTTGAGAGTTTCCTTGCCTAGCCGGTGCAGGTAGTTGATGATGCCCAGGATGTCTCTGTCTGGTGGCTGGTTGAGGTCCTCCAAAGTGACAGGAAATAGCAGGTTGAGGGCACCGCCGTTAACGGAAGTTGCCGCCTTTTGAAGATGAATTTCCTCTTGCCGATGCCTTCGATGGTAAACTCTTTCTCGACAGGAGCGATGGCGACGACACCGCGGTCCAAACCTTCCAAGTGCAGTCCAGCGTCGTCAGCGGTCTTGATGTAGACAAATACACGAAGAGGCGCATACCGTAGGTTGACGACGGAGTACCCAGGTGTAGGGTCGAGGAGGAAGTCCTCACGGGGATCGAGCTCGATGCCGCGGATGATTCCATCGGAGTTGTTGCAAACACCTAGCAGGACAAACTGCGGCTTCTTGTGGACGACGACGGGGGCACCGACCGCAAGGAAGGCGAGGGTGGGCAAGTCCTTGGTCTTGGCGTCGTCGAGGGAGTTGATTTCCTCACGTAGGCCAGTGGGCCAAGGCGCATTGGTGGCGGGTTTCTGCGGGAAGAAAAGGCGAAGGAAGGGGATAGGCGAAGGCGCATTGTTTGCTGCGGGAAGAAAATGTGAAGGAAAGTAGGGTTTGGCGGTGTTGCAGATTTTGCCACATCGGCGGGATTACCGTCGGGAGGAACTGACCTCTTCCGCGTAGCCAGGACGCTGGTGCTTGACGTAAACGTCGTGTGCACGGGCGACAAATAGCGGAGTTCCCCTAGCTTGGCACAAAGCACGCATCATTGGTGCCGTCAAGATGGTGCTGACCTAGAAGAAGACGAAAGACAAGAACAAGAGGCATAAGCACACCAGGAAATTGTGGTTAAGAAGATGATGATGTCGATATGAATGTGACTGTAGCCTGCCGAAGGGAGTAGGTCAAGTACCATACCTTGTTCCTGAAGGTGACGATGATTGCGTCGAAAGCAGAAGTGGCGTTGCGGGTGGTAGAAGCCCCCATGACGCAGGTGTTGAGGAGTTTGACGTCGTCTTCGGTGCACTTGGAGTACAAACAACGCTCCATGACTGGGGCGTAGGATGGCGAGAAGCGGTTGGATTCATGGAGCATAACGCAGGCGTTGGCCATGCGGAAAAGGTCGGAACCGTAACGCTCTGTGACGGTCATGCCGAGACGCCGTTCTTGGAGGGCAGTCCCGTGTGCTAAAGACCTGGCTTTGATGGGCCTAAGAGAAGGGGAAAACGAGAAAAGGAAGGGAAAAAGTGGACAAACGTGAGCGCGTGTGCCAAAGATCTATGGGCGTAGGAAGAAGAGGAAAGCATGCGGGGAAAGTGGATTTAATCACTTTCAACATTGCCTGAATGTGCAAAAGGGCGGTATTTGGATAATGTAAAAGCATGTGTTGTCGCAAGTAGATGTACTGACCTTAGCTGATTGAAATCTCCGAGCATGACCACGACCCTGTTGCCGAAGGGCTGTCCCTTGTGCAGTGGGAACATGGAACACGCAGTGTTGTGCAGACGCACGAGAAGGTTGCAGCTGATCATGCTAATTTCCTCGATGGCCAGGACGACGTCCCCCTTCCAGTGAGCAGCCTTGCTTGCGGGCAGCGTCGACTGGCCTTCGTGAGCACCGGAGAGGCAGCCGTCGCTGTCGTCGGTGTTGGGACAGACGGAATGCACGGTTGTACCCCCGACGGCAGCGGCTTGCTTTCCCTGAAAGGCCACACAGAGTAGACGAGCTCTCGGAAGAAGGCGCTTAACTGGGGGCGAGTCGACGAAGGCCCGTATGGCGCGCAAAACGTGTGTTTTGCCCGTGCCCGCCCCTCCACCGATGTAAAGACGGAGGGCCGGCGGGGGATCAGGCCGACATTGTGCGAGCAGGCCGTTGGCGAAGATGTAGAAGGCCTGTCGTTGCTTTCTGTTGAGACCGAACTCCTGGGCGATGGAGAAAGCCGCGACGTGCTGCAAAGCTGCAACCGCCCCAATGTCTGTGTCAGCGACTTCTGCGTTGGTGCGATCCCGACGCTCGTCACGGGCTCGGCATGCTTCCGGAGATAACCCGTCCTGAGAGGCCTTGCGCAACTCGATGATATAGGGTTCGATAGGGTCCTCTTTTGGCACGCCAATGCTGTTAGATGATCCGGCGGTGGTCGTGTGTGAGTCAGACCCAGCCAAAGCTGATGCAGAGGACGATGATTTGTTCTCCAGTTCGTTCTCCTGGCGTGAAATGAACGCCGTTGCCGCCTCCAAATCGGTGCCGCCACAAACAAAGGAAATATCCCGGCAGGCGTCTTCCATTGATCGTCCGCTGAGGAGAGGGGATATGTTCTCCAGTTCGTTCTCCTGGCGTGAAATGAACGCCGTTGCCGCCTCCAAATCGGTGCCGCCACAAACAAAGGAAATATCCCGGCAGGCGTCTTCCATTGATCGTCCGCTGAGGAGAGGGGATGAACCATCTGGAGAGGAACCGTCCCCGTTGAAGCCGGCTGCAACGAAAGTCCGGAAGGCGTCGTCGACGAAGAGGTCCGTGAGCATTCTTCGAACGGTAGCAGGGATGACACTCTCTCCAGGCTCGTCTTCACCACCGTAGGAGTCGAGGAGAACGTCTCCAGCGACGTTGTCGCCTAGCGTGTCCGGCTTCTCGGAGAGGAGTTGACGTTCGGCGCGTCTCTTGGCGGTCTCCTCTGCAGCGGCCAACTTCTGAGCAAGCATTCCTTCAATGTTGAGGCGGAAGGGGTACGTGCCGGGATCCCACCGATTGTCGTCATCTGCTCTCCGTAGGGCATCTGGCCAAGTTTCGTCCGCACGCTTGAGGTCGTCCAACGTGAAGAATGGGACGAACATGCAGATGAGGAGGCGTGCGTGGGCGACAGGTTGAGTGTCGGATCTCGGGACATCCTTCATGATGTTGGCAATGGCGGGCTTGTCTCGCACGATCTGTATAGTAAGACGGCGAGCAGATGACAAGCACGGGAAGAGAGGGAAAGATGAGAAACCGTGGGCGACCGGTTGAGTGTCGGATGTCGGCACATCCTTGATGATGTTGGAAATGGCGGGCTTCTCTCGCACGATATGTGTACGAGCAAATGTCAAACATGTACACAGAGGGTACAACCGCGTACGAACGTAAGGATGCAACGCACCCTAACCCTAACACAAGAAACTGGACGATAACCACATTACCGTAGACATCAGCCGCAAAGGAGAAGAAAGAAAGCTTACCTGCTCCCATTTGTTTTGGTATTCGCCGACAAGCTCGTAGCGGGTTGCACGCGGTCTCCCTCTTCGTGGCGCTCGGGTGGAGGCTGTCCTCCCGGAAGGGCTGACTGGGTCGTCGTCCAGACATTCGTCGCCGGGGTGTCCGTCATCGACGTCGTCGACGTCATCGTCGTCGTTGCCACGAGCGGAAGGCTGCTTCCCACGCGGTCTACCGTGCAGAGTGGGGCACTTCTCGATTCGCACTTCCCTGCACCAAGCGAAGTAAGACTTTTGGTGTAAGGGGTGTTCGGTATCATCCGGCCGGCACCGGCTCCTGTAGAGTAGGTGGGTCCGTTGAGCAACGGTGAGCTTGCCTTGGAAGGGCGTGATGATTACGCCGCTGTCGTCGGCATCACTGTCGCTGCCGCTGTTGCTGTCGCTGTCATCGCCGGGGCTGTTGTCTGCATCTGCAGGCTTGTCCCTCTTGGAAGCCCATGTAAGGAGGGGCGTCATTGGGCATGGCACGGGGCTGTGGGAAAGCTTCTCATCAGAGAGGCCCAATACCTTGCTTGCAGCTGCTGGTCCGCCGATGGGGAGGCTTGATAACTGCTTGCACAAACACGAACGTACCAGGCGGACGGCCATCTCCTTCTCCGGAGCGTCTCCGCTGTCCGCTCGAATGCGCTCGACGACGGGAATTAGAAGAGGCAGTAGAACGTCCAAAGTCTGCTCGGTCTTGGTGGCATAATTCAAGATGTAATACAGCAGCCCCTTCGCATCGCTGCCTTTAAGGAGAACCTTGATGTCCATGTTACTCCGAACAGCGAAAGCAATGACGGGGTTGAAGCTGTTAATGTGGGTGTGCAGACGTTTGTGTTCCACCGAGAAACGCCCGGACACAGGGTCCGATCGTGCAAGCTCTTGCCGAACGTCAGCAACGGCGTTGTCGAAAGCTTCTTGGAAGGCAGCGTTGGCAGCGGCGGCAGCTGCGTCGTCGGCAGAGGAGTGGGAGTAGACGACGCCATCAATGGTCATGTTGCCGCTCGTGTCGAAAACGCAACGGCCACGCTGCACGACAGTTTCTTGGGCGAGCGGTCGGCCATCATCTCCGAAGCCAAACCTGGCACGGAAGACAGAAATGGCATGAAACACAGGGACAGGTGTGGTGGTGTTGAGGCAGGAAAGGTTAGCCGAAGTGGTAAGGGACACGATGCAGTCCAAAAGCAACGCTGGATCGTAGCGGAAAGTATATCTTCTGTACTACGGGGTAGTGGCTTACCGGCACGAATCCTTGTGGTTATATTTGTGACAAGTCGCCTGGCACTTGTGCAGGTTAGCTCCCGGAGTCACGCAGGCGAGGTCCAGATACATGAGACGCGCGTAGAATCCTTGTGGTTATATTTGTGACAAGTCGCCTGGCACTTGTGCAGGTTAGCTCCCGGAGTCACGCAGGCGAGGTCCAGATACATGAGACGCGCGTAAGCGTCCCTGAGGTCCTCATCCGGCGGTTCGCCCTGCGGAGGGAAGGTCGAACGGGCTGGTGGTACAGGCATGCATTCTTTCGCATCCCGTAGGAGAGGGTCCAAGGCAGGCTGAGCGCTGTCGTGGTTCCCGACCTCTGGGGGTAGGTGCGCAGGGTCCACGCCGCGCATGACGCGGTTGATGTCGGCAAGGGTAGCTATCTGGTTGAAGACGATGTTGTCCAAGTACCGGGCTAGCTCAGTGTACCGACGTGGGGTTTTGTCCATCAGCGCGCGGAAACTGACGAAGTCGTTGTACCCGTAGATCCAAACCAAGAGGTGGGCGTGCAGCATCAACCTCTTCTGTTCCTCCGTCATGCCTACATACCCCTTCACGCGCCCTAGTACACCTGTTACGGTTGTGTGTTGGTGTGGAGCAAACATTGGTACGGATGGAGAAAATAAATTTCTGCAGAGTTGAGCAGAGGCAGTAAAACAGAACAAAAACGAGAAGCAACAGCAGCTGCAAAAAGGTGCTCACCTCCATCGCCGTCTGACGCTCCGAACCGAAGGAGGCAGGTCAACACTCCCTGGATGGTGTTGTGGTAGAACTGTGCGGATGCGACGGGGTCACTGGCAACCAACCGGAGCTTCTCGGTGTAGTCCGGAAAGTCTGACTTGAGCTTGCTTGTGACGTCGATGTCGACGCCGGCTAACTTCATGACGATGGGGCTGTTGTGATCGGCCGGACTGATGGTTAACCAAATGAGAGGCTGGCCCATCTGAATCATGTAGGAGATGGCTATCATCCGCGTGCATCGTTTGTTGTGAATCGTCCACGAAGCGCCAGAACTGACGGACTCCATCATCCTGATGAGCGATCGGATGCCCTCATTCAAGGATGAAAAGTCGAAACTCCCCTCCATCTCAGCCGCCGCCTGAGAGAGATCCGCCGGTGTGACCTTGGCAAGCAATGATGCGATACGCGTGGAAATGTTCCCCCTTAGCTTAAACCGTGCGTTTTCGATGGCCTCCCGTCGAAAGATGAGGGCGCACACGCAGAACAAGAAAGTGCGGTGCTTCCGGAAGCGCGGATCACGTCGCTTGAGTAGGATCCGCGCCCATCTCTTGAAGGTCAGAGAGCGGCGCCTCTTGTCCAAGGGGCCGCCAACCCCATGCGGGAAGAGGTCGTAGAAGGCGGCAATGAAGAGTCCGGGTTCGCTGAAGTCCGAGACGAGTTTCCCGGAGTGGGTGAGCACCATGGCTTTGTCGGTACCAAGCGGGGAGGGACGACCAGCCCTTACGGCGGCCTCAGCACGAGACGAGTTTCCCGGAGTGGGTGAGCACCATGGCTTTGTCGGTACCAAGCGGGGAGGGACGACCAGCCCTTACGGCGGCCTCAGCCGCCGCTTGCTGCGCAAGAGAAGGATCTCCGGAACACATGGAAGATCCGAGGCCCCTTAGACGGGCAGGTTTGGACGACTCCGCGACGGCCCTATCTTCGCCGGTGTCCATGACGGCGTTGATTTCGACCACCATCGGCGCCGTAGGCAACGTGTCATCGCGCAGAATACCACCTGCACGGTCTGTGTTCGCGGGAACTTCTGGCTCACGGTTTTCGTGGGCGTGGGTGGACCGTGCGTTGGCGTAGGACCCAGTTTTGTCTTGAACAGCAACGATGGAGTCAAGGATGGCTTTGGGGACGTCACCGTTTACGCTAAAGGTGGCGAGGTTCTCCGGCGACTGCTGAGCTTGACGCGCTAAGGTGTGTTCGCCCACCAAGGCGTTGTCTTTGTCCAGCAGGAAAGTATTAAGGTCCTCGATCATGCTCCGCCGCGCCCCGAGCAGACGGCGTAGCTGGGCAGGCGTCGCGTTCGCCCCAACTAGAACGATGGTGATGGAGCCGGCGATGTCGGCGTCACATGCAGGGAGCTTGAGCTGCACACCGTATGCGTCTTGCATGTAGAAGGTGAAAGTGCTACGCATTAAACTCTTTGCTGACCCGGCGATGTTCCCGACCTTAAGCTCATCGAGTGCCAGTACGATACCGCTCACGCGCACGGGGCTTGCGGCGATCAACTCGACGAATGAAGCCGACCGTAGGTGTTCTGGGAATTCACCGAGCCATAAACCGTTAGCTAGAGCGGCCTCCGGCATTCTGTTCCTGGAGAGGTCACGAAAGCACTCCGCACAGACCCTCAGCCGATGAGGCGGATCTGCCTCGAAGCCGAGCCTCTCAAGCACAAGTCCATCAAGACACTTCGAATCATCGCCGCCCGGGTAGCCGAAAAAGCGGTCCCGTACACCAGCGCAGCCGAGCATCTTGTCACTGGCCTTGAGTAGATCTGCATGCCGCAGGTCTGTTGCTGCGATGAGGTTGATGTCGATCTCCCTGTGCAAGACATCACAAACAGCACATGAAGTGCTGTGGACACGTTTATACGGAAAACGAATGGATGGTTACGGGAAGAAAGTGTAAAATCGAGAATGGAAGAAAGTTGACTACGGGAAGAAAGTGTGAAATCGAGAAACTGGTGCGGGGCGCGGAGGAGGTGATCATGTCTAAGGAGATAGCATACCTCTCAATGGAGTTAACCATGAAGGTGCAAAAGTCGTGGATGCACTTGTGCACTCTTGACGGGTGGAGGATGTCGTCGAGCATGAAGGGCTGGTCGTTGCCGTCGATCCGCCCTTGTTCGTCGTCGCACGCCAAGATAGGCGGGGACTTGACGATAGGGGTGAAGTCCCGAGGACCACGCTCAGCTCTCCGTTTGGCAGCCTTGGACATGTTCGTCGTCGCACGCCAAGATAGGCGGGGACTTGACGATAGGGGTGAAGTCCCGAGGACCACGCTCAGCTCTCCGTTTGGCAGCCTTGGACTCTCTTGAAGAGCGAAGCTTCTGGGCCCTGGAAAGGAAAAGGGAGGTGGAGAATAGAATTAATTGAGGAGAACGAAGACGAAAGAGGGCGAGGGGACGGTAGGGCGGAGGGAGCGTTGGGTAACGTCGATGCAGAGAACGTGAGAACATGCACGCTCACCTGTCGGCGATGCCTTGGGGGGTCCGATCCTCGCGAGCCGCTTTCCTTGCAGCCTCCATCGTGGCCCGCTTTCTCTGCAAAGCCGCCGACCTGGGAGGAAAGTAACCGCAACGGCCCGAAGTTCGAAATCAACGGTGCAGATATTCTCTGCAAAGCCGCCGACCTGGGAGGAAACTAACCGCAACGGCCCGAAGTTCGAAATCAACGGTGCAGATGTACCCCGCAAGATCGTCATAAAGAAGGATATGATAAAGAACGTGAAATAGATGTAGGACACGAAGCCAGTGGTGCAGATATTGCACAGAACGTCAGTCACGTGCCCGGGTCGATGCACGTTTACGGAGTTATACGACAACGTGAAGCAAGATGAACGAAGGACCACAAGTATGCTCCGCTGTAGGTTGCTGACGTGAGGGAGGTGGAGAAGGAGAGGATGAAATTACAAACACGACGGAAAGAAGCGGCAGCCCAGAGCAATCGAAGGCGGAAATACGACGACGCACGACAAAAACGTAAAACGCATACCCTAGAGGATAACGCACCATGAAAGAAAGGCTACCACTCCTACAAATGAAACAGGGCTGTAACAAGGGCGTCAATGACCCACCTGTGATTAGCTGCAGCTTCTTGCTGAGCACGAATACGTGCGGCTGCAGCCTGATGTAAGCGCTCGGTACGTTCTACCCGAACCGAGGCACGGCTTTGCTTGGGCGCATGAGTTCGAGGAGAACAACCGGATCCGAGGGCAAAAAGAGACATAGCATCGCCTGACGTGGAGGGAGCTTCAGGTGCAAAAAAAGGTCCACCCATAGTGACCGGCGACCCTGAAACAGCACTCTTCTCGCGGGTGCGTCCTATCGTTCCCGCTCTTGCCGCAGCAACTGGTCCCCTAGGCGGCGCAGACTGTCCGCGGCGTGGAGTTGCCTGCGATGCGGAGAAGGGGCGGGGAGCAAAAAACGACTGCCGTTGTGCTTCACTCGGTGCCTCCGAAGATGTGGCACGCGGCGTACGGGGCGCCGCGAAAGGACGGCGCCCGCCCTTGACCGCCCGTATCCGTTCCGTCGGTGGCGAAGACTGTGGACGAAGCGAAGTCACTGTTACGTTGGTGTTGGCGCTGACATTAGGGCGCGCAGCCGCATGTGCATCCGCACGTGAAGAACCGCGACCTCGAAGATCGCGCGAGCACGTATCACGCCGCCCGCGCGGTGCAGCAGCTCGGACACGACTACGTGAATCACCGCGCCCCCGAAGCGACGCCGCAGCTCGGACACGCCCCCGCGAATCACCGCGCCCCCGAAGCGTCGGCAAGGAACGCGGTAATCCTGCAGACGGCTGACGCCGGTCGTTCGGTGGCTGACGCCGGTCGTTCGGCGAGGATGAAGACCGTCGTCGACGGTCAGGAAGTGGTGGACGAAGGGAAGGTACATCAGGGTCGACCATGCGTGCTGCCGCCGCAATTGGCGCGTCGCCGGAGTCCGATGGAAGGGTGCAGGCATCTTCGGTGCTCTTACGCGCAAGTGAAGGTCGGGCGGGGGACCCGTCCCGCCGTGGCATTGTAGCCCCCTAATCCTACCCGTATGTGTTCGTGAAGGAATACGGTAAACAACCGGCACGTACAAACCACAGCGACCTGCGGATGGTAATTTAATCTGCGGCGAGGTAAAATTGTATGACGTGGATCACAGTCCCGTTTGCCACACCTCCAAAGGCTACGAAGCGCAGAAACGGGGGAGGGGGGGGGGGGGGGGGGAAGACAGGTGGTGGACTGCCCACAGGAATTCCGTGGTGGAGGGGGGGGGGGGGGGGGNAAATTCTTTGTGACGGGCCGTTTCTTTTTTGTCCTCACTTGAAACAAAACCGCGGTGTGCGCCAGGGTGGGATGATCGATGGCGGCGCGTTTGCTTTGGGAATGCCACATCCGCGGTCAATTGCGAGACACGTGAGCCCTGTGCGCGGATGAACCGTTTTCATCCCTTTTCGTCGAAAAACTTGTACCGTGCCAAGACACATTTATTTAACCTTGCGGGGAAACAAGACCGACGAGGTACTCTTTTCAAGATGAGATGCTGTCGCAGAAGACCTCTGACAAACACGAAGCAGGTGGTGAAGCGACGACCCTACACACGCTTGGCACGCCGTTTTTTTTTTCAATGAAGCAACACAGCAGGAAGTCGGACTCGCACCTTCCGCAACGACGCCATGGACGCACAAAGAATCCGCCCAACAACAGCTGCTCCATCACACAAAAAAAAAACAGGAAGAAAATGCACACCGAAGAGTCATCACAACTGCAAATGCAGTGAAGGCACCACTCTGCCGTCAAGTTCCTTCCGATATGAATCTTGGAAGAGGATCCGATGCGAGAACGACCCATGGAAGAGAACCACAACGACTCATGGAGGAATCACCTAACCGACGGCACCGAAGCAAGAATTCAACCAACCGACGAAACCGCAGCAAGCAACGCTACACGAAAGAACGAAGGCAACCAGACAACCGTGGTCGTTTGGCAAACAACCCGCCGCCTTCTACACAGCGTTGCGAGGAGGAGACGGTAGGCAAGCACGAGGCGCTTCCGACGGCCAGCCACACATCGACCTGTACGGAGCGCAGGGGAAAAGGCGGCACGACGGGAACGGATACAGAAACAGATGCGAAGGAAACGGGCGAAATGAATTAAATGCGCAGCAACCGGACGGAGAACACAAGGACGAAAAAGAGAAAATGGGACGCAGCGGAAGGCAGGAGGTCTACACAAACGACGCTATACCGGCGCCGAGAAGTCCACTACGACAACACAAGACAAGAGGTACAACCTAGGTACACGCGCGACAAGGGTAGAGCCACTCAGAAAGTTGATTAGACAAAAACTCGACGTGGGAACAGAGAAGAATCCAAAATTCCAGGAATTTTGAAATTGCTCAGCCACTGCTCTCAGCTTTTGAGCAGCCGAAAGTCCATTGCAAATCAAAACTGGGACATTCCAATTTTTCGAGAAATAGACACAAGTGGGCAAGGCTCTTGGCGACATCAGATATGAGAGTCCTTCTGTCGCCGACCTCTGCGTACGACAACAGCACCTTGCAACAACGAGGCAGTATTTTCCTGGGTTAGCATGTTGAACCATCCGCATAGAGTAGCCCGTACATTCCCGCTGCTGTACAGATACGCCTGGTTCTATGATACCATCCTTTGCGAAAACCGAGATCCTGTTCAAGAGCATGCCATATGCCCTATGCCCGCAGAGCACGAATGAATCGGGACTGAACTCAATACTACGAGATCTCGACTATTGTAGAACCAACCAGACAACGAGCAACAGGTAAAATTTTAACCACCTCGGGATTAAACAACGACTGTAATACATTTGACTGAGCGAAAAAAAAAAAAAAGTCTGCCTTACGTGTACAAGGCACGTACCAATATCAACCTCATGATCGTTGAAACAGTTTCACCCCAGCATCTGAGCGGAAAAAAACAAAACAGTTTGCCTTTTACGTGTACAAGGCACGTACCAATATCAAACTCATGATCGTTGCAACAGTTTCATCCCCCCATGCAGAGCAACAGCACGTGGTATGGTCTGCCCGTTTAGCACGAGTTTTCAGGGTTAGGTAGCCCCACTTCTTCTATGTACTCTTTGTCGCCGCCCATGTTGCCCCTGGTGAACACATGCAACACGAGAGATGACGCACAAAACACAAGCAAGGGGAGAAATAGTCAAATAGACATTCCGCACGCGCAAGCACAAGTTTGAACAACAAGCAGGCAACGCCGACTGCCAATAAAAAAACTTGATCCGTTGGCATCTAAATCGCAGTGCCGGTATATTCCTTCCACGTAAGTTAATCGCCTAGCATCACAGGAGTGACATGCTCTCCAATTCAATCGCCAGTTCTCCTGCACTGCAAAGCATCACAGCCAGTTCGACGACAATACCGTGTACCGCGACAACAATGCGCACGAGACAAATTGCATATTCCTCCGACATGGGTCAGGCAACCGACACCGAGCTCGGAACTCACGCTGGGTCATACTGGCACACGAGGAACGTGTAGGGGGTTCCGCCGTTGGTGCACTGCGCCAAGACGCATCCGACTTTCTTCGTAGACTTCCACAGGATCTGGGTCGCGTGGCCGATGTAGTCGGTAACCGCGCCGAATTGGACTTCCTCGACGTCTGTGGCATAGGTTGGGCGGAAGAAGGGGTCAACATGATTAGATGTTGACACGATATATCGGCGCTGTGCGTGAGGTACGGAGAAACGTGGCAAGGATTCTTGGAAGGTCCCACGTGGGCTGAAAGGAGGGAGCACTTGTGGTCGACAATGGCTGCGGCGTCACGCCTACTTCCTTGTCGCTTGCTGCTCAACCGTAAAGCTTCTACATCGTCGTGCTAACAAGGCCGTATTATGAACTCGACGTGCTGGACTGACTCCCAGCGAGCGCATAACAACGTTCGAGAAAACCGATGATAAAACTTACATAGTTTTTCCATGGCATACTCGTGGTTGTAGCATGTGTCCGTGCCCCAGCACATGAAAAGGTTCTCGCCGTAGCCGTACCGCTGATCCGTGGTGCTGTGGAACAGGCTCGAGGTGCATTGGTCCGTGAGCCTCGCCGCGTGTTCGGCGGCGGAAGACGTCACCGGGTCGCTCCATCCGAGAGGGTCCGCACCGTGAACACACCTGGACTCAGGCAAGAGTTCTGTAAACAACATCGAGTTGTTGATTTTTGGTGGATCCTAGCGAAGTCGACGTGCTTGTTTTTAAAGTGTGATTTGTGGTGTGACATCTTTTCCGCAGCGCAAATAAGCCTATACCACCATGATTAAGCCCTGCTACTGAGAATGACGGGGCAGCTGAAGCCAATCTACTGTAGACGTAGACATCATTCACACGTCTCACCTTGCTTCGTTGTGCAAGTCGAGGAGCCCTGTCATGTCGTCGGGGGAGGGCGAGGGCGAGTTCTCCGTGGAACCTCCAATCTTGTACAGGTCGAAGGCGTGATCTCCTCCGCACGTCTCTTCCGTCTCTTCCTGCAGGTCGTGCACGCGTCGTGTGTTTTGTTGTTGGAATCAGATAGCTTTCCTAACCTGAAGCATCATCAGCTGGAAGTCTTTATATCAAGTGAGTTGCCATTGACGTGGTGAGCTTGATTGAGGCATTCCTCTCATCGCCGAGCCTTTCGACGCTTGTTTCCTCTCTGCAACGGGATGACGTAGCCTCTCATCTCAGGGTTCCGTCTCTTGTCAAACCGTCAAGCCTCATACGGTGCCAAAGGTTGGGGTTGCAACATATACCTCGAGGCGGCGCTGGTGGACACTACGCGCGCCACCACCAGAAGTCTCGCTGCAAGTTTGTTGATGTTATTTACCTCAGCACCACCCGAGCACATCATGTTGCACTCTGCGGCCGATTCATGTTCCTCATGCCGGTCATACTTGAGGTCCTTGTTTTTGGAGCAGAAGCACTCCACTGCCCACTGGGTTGCCATGTACTCGGCATCCAAATCCATGCAATAGTAGTAGCATTTCTGAACAACGGTAGGCGTACATGCAGAGATCAGCGTCAGGCCAGCAAGACATTCGTTTCTTCTTTGGAGCAAAAGAATACAGAAGACTATACCATCGTGTTTCTTACGAAGTACAAGATACCAATATACATGTAAAAACAGAGATAGACAAGCCGTTCGAGATATATAACCACAGGTCGAAAGGAATGTGCCGAAGTCTTTCAGTGCGTGGAGGGGAAGCGGCTGAAAACTGGGCATATTTTTCAGTCTTGTGTTTCAGCGTCACATCCAGCGATCGATCCGCGTTTGTTTACCTCAGTAGTCATGTCATTTTCCGAGATGAGTATGTCCAGGACGCGGTCCTCCTGGCTGTCCCTGAAACACCCGATGTACTCGTATTTAGAGGTATCAGAGTCGTATAGGTGACGCTGTTGGTAGAGAGACGACATGAAGGGTAACGGAAAGGGACGAGAAGTGGTGGGGAGGCGTCAGGGGAAAGGCGAGGGACAAGCGGGGTGACTTTGAGGAAAAATATCAGAATTAGACTACTGGAAAACGTAAATATTGCGTATATTGGCGCCTTTTGCTGTGCCAACCACCGCCGCCGCAGCAGCAAGAGGACTCACGCCGGCACGTGTAAATAAAAGTACTTGCTCCTTTCGAAATAAAGAACAGAGACATCACCACCCGAGCTTGCACCGCTGAAAAGGTTGCTAGACTTGTTCCCTGTGGCACATTCCTGTCGTTGTCTAGACTACAGACGGCCGGCGTGGTCCCCCCGCATACAGAGGGGTGTATTGTGTGACGTTCCTGTTCACTGATGGTCATGATCGCGGCACTTTGTGCGAGCGGTAGCACAGACCCAGATGTGTTCGCGGCGACAATCTCAGGGGGGTGTTATCAGTAGTAATTGAATCCGGGCGACAATTCGGCTCTGTTCAAGATTCAAAATATGACCACAAGATGTGGTGATCGTTGGGTGTCATGTGTCATTTTGGGTCGTACCGACACCGACGGCGCATTCCTTGATAGAGCACCACACAACAAAAAGACTACGGTGTACATGATGTGTTCTGTGAGGTAAGCTTTGCACGCGGAAGTACTGCAGTACGAATGCATTACACTGCTGTGGGTAATAATGACGTCGTAGCGATGTTGTTCCGTTCTTTTAATTCTGCTAGACTACTGCTGTAGACACACGAGAGCAGAGGAAGCACCGCTGTACAACAGGTCTTGATCTACAGCAGTATCTGCTGTCCCTACGTACAACAGTACGCAGCAGCAGCAGCAGTCAAAACGTCCTCGCTCATTTGTCGCACTCACGCTCGCATGACTCCTAGTTGGCGGGGATGCGCTGGTTGCGTACTGAACGACGATCTCGTTTTGTCTCAGGTTCGCCGCCCCGACAATCACGTTCCCTGGGGCCAGCGCAAGCAGCGCGATGCCTGACTTACCCATGATCATCTTCTGCTGTCGAAAGAGAGGCAGATTATTTAGTGGCGTGTACGCGTAGCATTTGTCTGATCACCTTGTCACTGTGCATAGTTTTGTGCATGCGGGCAGGGATTTACTGAACATGCAATCAGCGGTCCAACACACAGGGTTGCCGTTGCGGAAGCTCAATATTTAGTGTTCCTTTCGGGCCCTCTCCTCTCTCTTTCGACTGCTGTAGCACCAAGGACACGCGAACAACAATGAATCAAGAGAGAGTGTTGAGCAGCTCACACACATGTTTCACTTTCATCACCGACATTTTTACCACCTCGACGGGTGGGCAGACCTCTACGCTTGCTTGCTGAGAGGGGCTCGCAGTTTCACAGCAGTTGGAAATGCAAAAAATACTTGCGGTCATCAACATGAGTTGGTTGGTCGTGCGCGTGCCGGCGCGTATCACCAGACTATCGCCGCGCCGCTGCCCACTGCTAAATGACTGCTGTAACACGATGGTTGAGAGTTCCAACCGGGAGAACGAACGATAAATTAAGCGGCAGAGCGAACATACCACTGCTGGATGGAAAACACCGCAATTCCCACGAGGCGCCGCGACACACACGAAACATAAACAAGGGGTCCAGCAAAGTTTGAATCAACACAAACATACCTACAGCCGAGACAGATGTTAGATCCGTCCGACGGGTTTCCGGAAAGGGCTCACCGTGTGCTACACAATACCCTCTTGATAGTCAGTTCCAGAGTAGAGTAAATGTGTGTGGTGTTTGTGTCGGTGGGCAGCAAGGAAGCTTGCGTGCACATGGCGGCAACTTGCTCGGCGCGAACGGTTGTTTGTTTTCGGAACATGATTTGTACGTTGGGCAGGCACCCAAGCGATCATTCTTCACGCGTCGGTACTTCTTCTTTGGTGTCCATTTCTTCAGTAAAATTCTTCCAATTTGTTCCCTCCACCTTCCTCGTCCCTGCGCATCTCTTTTTGTCCCTCGTGCCTATGGCGCCTTCCGGTATATTGTTGTTGTTGTTGTTGTCTTCACTTTAAAAATCGTTCCGATCTCTCTCTATCCAGTACCTTCGTATGTCCGTACTGATCCAACACTCGACGGGGTCGATTGATTCCCGTGGTCGCAGGCTAACTTACCCTACAAAGGCACAGTCAAACAATAATGTAGCCCCGAGGGGTCCGCAAGTCAAAAGAAATCAACGACAGATATTCTGGAGTCCTCCACTCCCTCTACGCGCTATATGCGAAGTAACAACTGAGACTAGGAGTCACCATCACCGGCCGGAGAGAACGAGGTACACCCCCTTGGTTCAATCTTGGTACTTCACGACGCAAGCAGAGACAAGACCATTTGGTACAGAAAAAAGGAAACAGAGAAAAAGAGAAGGAAAATGAAAGGTCGGTTGTCGCTTTTCGAGAAAAGAGACAACCGAAAAAGAGACAACGTAACAAGTGGTCTATGGAATATGAAACGAAAAAGAGNACACCCCCTTGGTTCAATCTTGGTACTTCACGACGCAAGCAGAGACAAGACCATTTGGTACAGAAAAAAGGAAACAGAGAAAAAGAGAAGGAAAATGAAAGGTCGGTTGTCGCTTTTCGAGAAAAGAGACAACCGAAAAAGAGACAACGTAACAAGTGGTCTATGGAATATGAAACGAAAAAGAGCGAGGACAAAAAGGGACCAGTGTGGAGGACACGTGTATATCAGCATCTTTTATTAAATCGCATCCAGTCCTGCAACGTTTACCTCTGAAACCTGTGCCTCCTGGCGCAATTCAGTTGAACAGTGCAGGTGGCTCAGCGTTAGAAATCCTAGGATACATCCGTTTTAAGCTCACACTGGGAGA
>CACKRE030003346.1:16140-26169 GCA_902602495.3 Ectocarpus sp. CCAP 1310/34
GACAGAGACAGAGACAGAGACAGAGACAGAGACAGAGACAGAGACAGAGACAGAGACAGGAGTGAGTGAGTGAGTGAGAGTGAGAGTGAGAGTGAGAGTGAGAGTGAGTGAGAGTGAGAGTGAGAGTGAGTGAGAGTGAGAGTGAGAGACGGACCGCCCGAGGGGGGCATGTCCTTCACTTGCATCCTCCGTCTACTCTCGAACAGGAGTCCTTCACCAGGCGCCCTCAGGGCGAAGGTCGGGCGCAAGTTTATTGTGATTTTCCCCAATGACTAAGCTAGACATCTTCCACCGACAATACCTAGCATGGATGTATGCACAACTCGCAATACATCATGGCCATGCAGTGTTCCAACACACGTTTTACGCTAAGCTCGTCGTCTGATTCTCGACTGCGGTCTGCTCAGGTGTGTGATTATCGTTGCGGAAGCGGGCGGTATGGGGACTTTAACTGCGACTGGAGAGGTCTTGGCAGCACATGCCGACTGTGCTTCAATGAGTTGCCCGCGGCTCATCTTGCGGATGAGTTCGCCAAGGCCCATGACGGAAGGGTCGTTATGTGCAACACCCACGAGCCCCCACCACCGATCGGGTCGTACACGAACAAGGAAGAGGAGAACGGGCACGGCAGCGCTGATGCCGGCAATGGCCCGACTTTGGTAGCCCCCGCTCCTCACGAACGCAGCAACAAGGAGATTATTTCCGGGAACGAGGAGAGTCAGGGTCCCTCCGCGACGGAATACATCGGCACCACCACGCGCGGTCAGATATGTGCTTTCATGCGCGGGTATTCCCGTCTGCTGCCAATAACGAAGGTCGCCGTGTCGAGCGTTCTGCACTTCATGCCGGGAATGCGGATCGGGATCGCAACACACCCAAGTGATTTTGAAGAATTCCACAGGTCAGCCGCAATTTTGGAAAACTGTCTCGAGGAGGTGCACAAGCGATCGGTTGACCCGGGACGGTCGCACTCGCCCGAGTATACACGTGTGTTTTATTTTCTGCTTGGAAAGCCCTTTGCACAGAGCGGTGCCTCGATGGGGTGTTCACAGGTTTCTCAAGGTTAATAAAAATTCAAAGGCCGTAGCTCCTAGAAGGCCCAACCCCCACGAAGAGATTGCACAACCTTTGCCTGCAAAAATCGCGCGGCAATTACGCGTCTTTTCCGGGAGTAATGGAGCTAGAAAATGCCGAGGGACATTGACATGCCGTGACCTACCTAACGCGCTTTCCCCCGAGGTTCCACACATGTGTTTCTATACCGCATTGAAATTGACCACATTTTGCTTCGATGGTTCCATGTATATCGTCAGCCTCCCGATGGTCCTTTGAGGCTTAATTTCGAGTTGTTGTACATTTATCATGCGCCTTTTCTTCCGGGTACTCACGTCCTCCACCCCTGCCTCTGAGTGAAATAAACATTCTTTGCGGTGACTACTTTGTAAACATCAGGACGTTCGGACACCTTCCTAACGTCACAGTTGGAACTTCGACCAACGTTGAGCATGGACCTTTGGTCGCGGACTACATCTGTGGCGAAGCAACACGCTTGATCTACTACATGGACGCCGGCGAGATGCTCAGTCGCACCTTTACGAAGAAGGACACGCACACGGTCATGGGGGATCTCATAGTGTCCCTTGTCAACACGGATGAAGTCCCCCAAGTGGTCGCAGCCCGTGGAATGGGCAGCTCGGTTCTTTTAGGGGTAACCACGCCGACATTTACTTATGGAAGTGATCTCATCCTCCCGGCGGAAACCAATGCACAGCTCCGAGCTGTGTTGGAAGGTAATCAGAAGCTGGTGGCACGCACAGACGCTAAGCATGGCCACTCCGACCGGGTGGAAAGGATATACGAGTACTTGGCCGGCGTGGCGAGCACCCACAAGGACTCCGCCACAATAAATATTCCGGAGGTAGGTGCGATTGGCATTTGGTGCACGTCATGTAATGGCCTATCCATGGTTTACGCACTACAGGCATTTTCTTGTAGTCATCTCCATAAATGCCACTATTGCAGTTGATTGATGATAGAATCTTGTTGCGTCAACATGCAGGTGTTCACGCTCGAAATCAAGGGAGGCCGGAATCAAGGCAGGCCTTAGTGTACCACTCATGAAGTTTTAGAGGGGAGAGAGACAGCACAACCTGTGCCTAACCACGCATGGCTCTGGTGAACACCCAACAGCCTGCCGTCGTAGCACGCGCGTGCGAGTAGAGTTTGGTGGTGATCGCTCCGTCAGCCAATAACCATGAGCGCGAATTTCTGCACGTACGATATCGTTGGTTGTCCCTTGTCACAGGTGCTTGCTGCCTTGGCCTATTCCCGCAGTCCACCTGGTGTGACGTTTGTCAACATGAACGAATGGAGTCACCAAAATCTTTTTTCGGAGGCTTCGATTTGGGACGTCCCGATGGTGAAGCCTCGGTTCGGCTGTTCCTTGGATAGATCACTGGGAAACCAAGGGTACGACATGGGAGAGATATTCGCCAAAGAGCTCGAAGCTCTCAAGTTGGGGGCATCGTGTGAGCAAGGCTTTAAAGCAGTTGAGGTGTCGAGCTTGGACGTCAAGGTCAACCGGCAGCTCAGCGTCCAAGGAGCAGAACAGAAGGTGCCGAAGTCGCTCGACTACGATGTTACGGTTATGTACCGAACGTTCGTCGGAGATGCAAAGCTATTCAACGCTTCGATCGCCACTGTGATCGAGCACGTTTCAAGTGCCTTTGAGGTGGTTGTCGTTGTCGTGGAAGCCGACGTCGGGCTTTTCGAGAGCATCGTCCAACCGTTTCGGATCGTCGCACCGTTTCCCATTCGTGTCATCGGAGAGCCCGAGCTAATGGACGGTAAACTTCAGCAAAAGTACTCGAAGGTGAGAGAAACGTATGTAACGGTTTGGCGGTGTAGTAAAAGTCTGCAGCCCACACGAAAGCGATTGATACGCTGAGAGAAACGTGTGTGTGTGTGTGTGTTCTTTTTTTTGTCTGTCTGGCCGTGCACACACCCAACTGACGATCGTGTGAGCAGCGATATTTTTTTCGTGTGCATCAGTTGCCCATAGTTCTGTCTCGCACCTCTCGTCGAAAATTATTTTTCCCAACATCATCCCCCCCATTCAAGAGAGAAGTCACTTTGTACTGGTTGGTGTGCATACCCTGGTGGTAATGACAGAAGTAATAGTGGAGACGGGGAAAATCTTCAACTCGTCGCACGTTGTTGAATCTCGTAACTTTCACAAATGCCAACCGACTTGACTTGGAATTTCCGTACATCGACTCTGCCTCTCGACCACACTGCAGCTACGGGCTGACTTGTACACGGAAGGGGACTACATTTTGCACCTGGATTCGGACGCGGTCGTGTTCCAGGATGTGTCGTTCGCGCACATGTTTCATCTTGGCAAGCCCGTCTTGCCGTTCCGACGATACGAGAAGAATCGTCGATTGGAAGGTAAAGCACTCGAGACACGTAGTAACCGCACGAGCATTCTGCTGGGGGCTGCCACGGTGTCTGCACTCCGTTTTTCGAAATTAGATATGCTTGCAAACGATCGAGACCATGCCTGTGTCGTCTCCTAAGCTTGAGGTCCGAATGATTGTCCCGCGTTCGAATGAAAGCAAACCACCATTGCTTGTAGACCAACGAGGAAAACAGGCCACCGACATTCGACAACGAAGAAGCTTGGTTCGAATTTTCCTTTCCACCTCAGCCGGAGATCAACGTACAAGCAATATTATACATTCTCAACGTCGTTGTTTAGTGATTGACGCCCACCTTTCTTATGCAATGCGAGACGGGAATATTGAAAATGCGTACAATTTGCAGAATGCACCCCACACCGTACACTCAGCGCCATTTTCTCGAGTTTTCAAGTATCAAGCAACTGCTGCAACCTTCGCATTGACCAGAGTGGACGGAGGCCATGTGCTGGGAGAGCGGCACATCTTCCGCCATCGGGGAAGACGTCATCCACGACTTCGGCGTCTCGAACATCCACTTGTACCCACGATCCATGTGAGGCGAAATCGCATTGGGCACGAAGCAGCACATCAATATCTTGAAGTGCAAGGTATCATCAGTAGTATTTGTTGTGCAACCTGAGCGACTTAAGCTTCGAATGACGAGTGCCTCGAAACATAGTCTACAACCTTCTTGAGATAACTCCGGTAACAAACGGCAACGGCATCCAATACCTTGCGAAGGCGTGGTAGAGGCCTTCAGAACACTCCAGGCGCTCTAAGGTCATAATGGCGGCCTCTCCACTTGCGTTAAATGACACCAAACGATGCTGATGACTCGATTTGAAATCAGATATTCTGGTTCTATTGTTTACTCACGTAGGTTTTGTGATGTCGCTGCAGGCTCGCTTTACGCACGTCTGAAGGTGTATACAACCTGATCAACTCACCAAAATTGGTGCTCTTCATCAACTGGAATTCTGGTTCAGGTACCCAGCTGCTCGGGAGTTCATTGAGCAGCACAACGGGATGCCCTTCGTCGACTTCATGGCTAGTCGACGCGGGTCTTGCATGAACCCCGACACCGAAACCGACAGGACACAAGACGAGAGATCTTTGATGTTTTCTGACTCCAACTTCATCGGAGCATATTTGTGGTAAGTGCTCTACCCTTGCGCTGGGTCAAGTGTTGCTTTGGAGTCTTGCTGCTACACAATACTACATGTGTTTTTTGTTTTTTTTGCCTTCCGACAATTGCAGATGTACCTCAGAAAACTTTCACTTTATGTCTCATACTCTACATGAATATTAGACCAATACGAAGTACAACAACGTATGTATGTAGGACTTATTTCTACTGTCACATCGTAAAAATATTTCCTCATCAATTTGAAATAAAACCAATGACAATCCTCATGGTATCCTACATGCGTTCGTAAGCTTGCTAAAATACTACTGCGTTGATGTCCTCTTGTAAAAGCTGAAATCCAACAAATTCTTTGATCCATGCTACACCTCCGTGTTGGAAAAGCCCTTTCTTCGCCGTTCATGATAACATCTCACCCTGTTAGAATAACCTACGCAAATCTGTCACATCTGCCCTCAAACAAGACGCCAACTTCAAACGAAACGCGTTCTACGATGCGTCTACACTCCATCCCCATATCATTGGCGTTGACTTGTTCGCCTGTTTTTGGCGGCTTGACGCCCGCGCAATGCGAGCTTGTGCCTCTGCACTCGCCGAGATATGGCTACCTGTGTAGCCACCGAAACGATCTGAAAAAGTCGTTCCTTGAAGGCGCCTTTCAGAGCCATCGTTCCTCCGTCCCTTCCTCCCACGGCATGTGTCGCAAGTTCATCGATGAACTCGTATTGTTGTACTACATATGTTGTTGTACTTCGTATTGGTTTGATATTTATGTAGAGCATGAGACATTAAGTGAAAGTTTTCTGAGATACATCTGCAATTGTCGGAAGGCAAAAATAAATAAATACTGGACCACCTTATCAAGACACAACGAGAACGAAAAATGATGATAATGAATACGTCGAACACGTATTGTAGCAAAAGAAGCAGGCATTATGCCGACGGGAAAGTAAACCAACTCGCGCCTAAGGCTATTTATTGCAGAAAATGTGACAGCCTCGCCGGCATGACGGAAACATCATCTCCAGGCAGACTTTTCAAACTTTGAGAAAATTCCACCGACTTCCTCGAGAATGCCAAGAGTGAATGATACCCGAAGCGTGCTGAAGTGCGTATGATTCTTTTTTGAGTATCGGTCGCATTTTTGTGTGGCCCTCCAATGAAGGTACTTATCTTTGTGCGGGGAAATTCTATCCGACCCGCTTGGGTGCACCACTGACGGAGGTAGTCGAAAGACGATCCGCCAGGCAATGGAACCAGGCAACTTGGAAGTTGGCTGCTTGTGAAACAGGAGTCACATGCTTACCGTGACACCTTTTGAATTGATATCTCCTCTTCTTGGCGATGCGCCAGTATTATTTCTCGACCCGTAGTTGCTGGATGTGCGATGCAAAAACGCCTCTTTTCTCGGTCCTGCAGTTCGCAGGTAAAACGCAAACCGATGATCGTGCATCGCAAAATCAAACGCACTCAAATCCAGCACGCATGTCCGCAGTGTCATCCTTTGGCTGTGAACACAAGATATATCGGGCGTAGATCGGAACAACAAAGAAGATAACAATTAGTCTAATCGAGAATATGTAGTAGCACCGGCACTCCTTACCAAATACATGTCGCCTGACACATTTTTTCAGAGACCATTGTTGTTGTGCGGCAGTCACTCACTCGATTTTTTCAGAGTGAAATCGAAAAGGTCACGACAGGTCTTGTTTGCCCTTGGTCCCGACGAAAGTGGTACCTCCCATGGAACGCGTTGGGCGTCCGGTGGCGCATATACGCCGAACGTCACACGCGAAAGTCACATGGGACGCACAGGTTCTCCCACTTGCACGTCCATGGGTGTAAATCCAGTATTTCATTTCATGCAGATCGCGAAAGGGCCTCAGTTCAAGCTGTTTTGGATCTCACCATCGGCACTACGCGCCAACTCCACGGAGTCGCTTCAAAGCAATGGCATTATTGTAGTGAATATACAACAATATGTGTACCGAAACGTCAGGCGTTTTGGGAATGCGTTTCGGGAGGTTCTCACAATATATCTCTGCCCGTGCAGCGGGTTCTCACACGAGATATCTGCCCGTCCAGGGTGACGCCATTATGGGCTGTTTGTGGATTCTTCCTCTTGATCTACCTTAGGGCAAGGGTAATTGAGGGTAATTGATACCTGTCCGATGCTCCCATGTGCACGCTTTACGCCTTCCCAGGGGCAGGCGGCCCTCATGCCCGTGTGATGTAGGAAGTCCGTGTGGCGTGGGGCGTCGACGGGGTTTCCCTATGTGGGATATCACTCCGAAATTGCCAGGCCATATTTACGTTCTCGGCACCAAGAAATGAAGGTCACTACGTTAACTTGGTGGTCATGGATGTGTGAATGCATGGTTTTCGGCGTGAATTGCACGCTGAACTGTCAACGTTGCGGTGACCTCTTCATATGCCTCAGGTACCACATGCATGACGCTGTCCACTGGCTGGCTGTGGATCCTCGCGACGCTCGACCTGGCGATTGGCGTCCGGATCTGAGAAAACTGGAACGGGTCTGCCAGGTCAACCGGCGCTGTGCCCCAGAAGATCCAGCCTTGCTTGAGCAGTACTTGGCAGACTACAGGACAATCAAGAGTTTTGATGAGTGCGATGCCGTAACTACCAACTTCGCAGCAATCACAAACCAAAAATCCGAGTGCAACGGAGAAGGACACCGAGAACGAGTTGAGTGATCGTTGAGTGACAATCGTTGAATTGGCCACCGTGTGCATCATATAGTTGTTTGTTTTTTCTGATTGAGTTAGTGGCAACCACGGACGAGGGCAGGGTTAGCGTTTGACATCTCCTTGTCCCAAGTTTAGTGTGTCAGGAATATATTCAGTGTGCCCGTCTCGGCAGATCCTTCTCCTATCCGTCTCCGTTCGCTGTCGGCAACGATGACTGAAAGATCAGTGGTGGTGGATCAAAGCACAAGCGATATAGAGAGAGTACCCCTGGAGCCCTACAGCAGAGCAGAGCCCACGCCATTTGGTGCCAGCATTATATATGATATGGAAGGTTGTGGAAGGAAACGGTGTAGGTTGTTATCGCACGAGGGGTGAAGCGTCGATCCGCTGCAATCGGATTGCTCCGCAGCATCATGACTTCAACAATTATGCTGTAGTGTACAGTAGGAGGGTCAGAGATGGCTGTTCTTCGTACGATATCGTATTTATTCAACATTGTAACATTCATGGTTGTACACCATGTCAAGTAAAAGTGCGTGCATCTTTGAACGAGTATTCGCAGCGTCAAGCAGGCAAATCCGCTAAGCTGTAGTGTGCTGGTCGCCCCGGTGGTCTAGTGTGTATCCTCGAATCCTTCTAGAGGTCAGGTCAGGGGTTCGAATCCCGGGGTAAGCGAGCTTTTCTTGCAAAGTGAGTTTTTCTCTCGCTTCCGCTTCTGGCCTAGTGGATAGCGCTAGTTCTTGTGTACACAGATAGAAGAGAGTGCTGAACTCTTCTCGCATTCAAAATCGAAGGCGAAGTACCGCAGGAGGGGAGGGTAGAGAGGGGCGCTTCTGTGTGACCACGGGTTGGAGTAAAAGGCACCAGTGCTGTGAGCGCTGATTGGAAGTGAAGACAAACCAAAAAAAGTCTTATGTAGGTCAGTTGGAAGCTGCAGTATGCATTTCACCGTTCTTCAGGGAGAGTGATCACTTGAGGTTGCCAGTATGTATGTTGCCGTTGTACCGTGTGTGATGAAGGTTTTTCGGTAAGTGACTAGCTTTGTACTCTGAACGCGTATGATATTTGTGTGTGTGTGATTCCATGTTGTCGAGAATGAACTTGAAGCGTGGGCGCACGTGCCCCTTCCTCTTCCTCTCTGTTTTCTCCTTGCCATCAGTATCTGTTCAAAACCGCCCCCTGGGATCAGCCAGAAAGTGTTGAAAACTCGTGCATCTTCTCGTTCTGAGGCATACATTCTGAGTTGAACGCGTGACTCGTGTCTCCAAGACCTCACAGCATGTCGGTTGCTTGACCTCCGGAATAGTGTTGTGTGCCAGCCAACACCTCTTTGGGCGGGAAGTTCATGGTTTGCCCTTCATGATCGGTAGCCTATGGACGGGCCTGTGAATTTGCCGTCAGTTCAAGGTACAGTCGTCGCCGCGTCAAAGACGCTTCGGAAACGTTGTGCCCCGTGGATGGAAAGCATGGTAGGGTACCATTTCTACTCCACCCTCCCCCCCCCTAAAAAAAAAACGCGCCGGAAGGCGGAAACAACAAATACTTCGAAATAAAGTAGTAAAATAGTAGTGCTTCGCGAGGTCTGGCTCTGCAGCTGCGTATGTCGATATGCGAGATTCCTTTCGAGCGAGGAGGAATTGTGACGAGATGTGACGATCTCTGACGCGGGTTCGGTGTGGAGCTAGTCCGACCACTGTGTGCAGGTTGGAGCCGCTTCGCTCCTTCAGTCTGTTTCCTTCCTTATCCTTCCCTTCTCAGTCGCTCGCTATCGCTCACTCCCAGGCAACACCAGGGAACACCAGGCACGACACTGAGCAAGGTGGAACGCTTGCAAATCGCTTGCTACCTGCCTAAAGTCGGAGTACTAAGAATCTGGGCAGGTGGTCGGGGTTGTTGGTATGTCCGTACTTGGGAGGAGAAGACACGCTTTAACTCTCTCTGATTAGGCACCCGCGGGAGCGAGGAAAGGAAGGGAGGAAGTGGCCCTCCCGAATTCGGGGAAGGGGGCCCACACATAGTAGCCTTTTTCAGGCATACGCATGCTCCTGTCTACGTACCCCCCCCGTGCTGCTAGCAGATCTACCATGCTCGTATCCAGACACACGAACACCCTCCCCGGTTCGTCAAGCTATTGACAAACCATCAGTGGGGCATGGATACTCCAGATCTACTTAAGTTACTCATACAACAACGGGTGCAAGGGAAAAACTCGGCCATCCGGATCAAAAACCCTCGCCTACAAACTCAAAACATTAAAGAAACCGTCGCTATCACGAAGGATTCCAACGGCCGCACTATCAGGGCAGGACCAAGGCAGGACAGATTGGACAGGCCACGCTGATTACACACCCGAAGCAATTGGTCAAAAACCCTAAGCTCCCGCCGCGGGTGACGCCCCTGCCCAACGCTTCCTGCGTGACATACCATGGTCCGAGACGCGCCCAGTGCTAGAACAAAACAAAACAAACGCCACGAAAACGAGACCAGAACCCTACATCGGCAGGTTCGTCAGAGCCTTCCGGTGATACTCCAACTTGCCCCTACCAAGGACCTTGGTCAGCACATCGGCGTGCTGCTCTTCTGTCGAGACATAATCTGCGGTGATCTTGCCCGCCTTGAAGAGCTCGCGGATGAAGTGGAACCGCACGTCGATATGCTTGCTCCTCGCCGAGCTGAAAGGGTTCTGCACCAACGCGAGAGCCCCCTCGTTGTCCTC
>CACKRE030003346.1:63067-74264 GCA_902602495.3 Ectocarpus sp. CCAP 1310/34
CCCCCCCCCCCCCCACCGCCCCCCGCCCCCGACTCCTCCCCAACTCACCTTTTGGTCCCCTCGAGACTCTCCAGCTGCGCCCTGAGGGCCTTCATCCGGCGGAAGTGGTCCTGTCTTACCCTCTCGTGGTCCGCAGCGGCGCGCACCAGGCACACGGCCTCTCCCACCTTGGACAAAAAAGAAACACGAACGGCAGAGACCACCACCGGCGGCGCGAATTGTGTCAAGACCAATTCTATAACACAGCAGTCGTTGATCCAAGGACACCCCCCGCAGAATGATAATCAAGGTGGGGCATACTTTTGAGGGACACTTAACCCCGGCTTGAGAACACATTTTTAGGAGTAAACGCCACGCGTGTCCCTAAAAGAGGGTACGATTGTAGTGCCACAGCAAGGACCACTGCATCTCACAGGGACCGTACCGGGGAATACGAGGTATTAAAGGAAGAGCTTTCGAGCGGATTGATTGCTATTGCTCGATGGGCGAAGCCTGCTTGGTCGGGTTTTCGTATAAGCACGTCCAAGACGATCGCTGGAGCAGGCTAGGGGGAAAGACAGCATACACAGCGGCAACCCTTCACCGCTGTGCTTTCAGGGAAACCCAGGAGCCTCGTGACCAACGTTGGGTGACTGCACGCTGAAACAACCGGTAATCCCGTCCCAGGACGCATTCCAAACACGGGCAAGAAGAGAAGAAGCGCGCAACCGAACCCCTCCGATATCCCGCAAAACATCTCGCGTAAACCAACCAAAACACTGCTACACCCCCAGCAAGCAGAAAAGATCACAGATCAAAGGAGTTTTCACTCTTCAGTATCACATTACCTTCTCTCGTCGTCTGATCTCCATCTCCGCCTGGCGCTTGGAGGTCTCCTCCACCTGCTCCCCGAGCCTGTCGATCGCCATCGAGGCCCTAGTGTTGAACAGCGCCGACTCCCGCTGGTCCTGTCCCATGCCGGTAACCGACTCCTTCGGCAAACCTCTGGGGAACCACTGCACCCTGTCGTTAACCCCGCCCGCCGCAAGCATCGGCGCTGCTGCTCCGCCCGTGTGCCCAGCCATGACGCGACCAGAGCTACCGCTCCCAACAACCCACGGCACATACTCTATCGCCTGCGCCCCATCTTTTGCCGTCGCCCCGCTGCCGCTGATATCGACGTGTTCCCCTGGCCGCGGCATGTACCGGGGCGCCCGCATGCTGGGCAGGAGGTCCAGCCCCTTCGGCACGAGCGGCTCACGTTGCTGCTGCTGCTGTTGTCGATCTCCTCCTCGCAATGAAGCCGTACCCGGAGTGGGGCCGCTCGCATCATCCGTGTCTGTCAAAGTTCCCCGGGGGGGGGCTGCTTGAAGACAGCGGACGGGCGCCAAAGGGCGTTCGTTGTCAACGGTACCGTAGGCTACTACCAGAAGGTATACGTACCAGACTTACGCCTGGGGAGACTGCTCAAGGACAGCGCAACAGAGGGTGGTTGTTGTTAACGGTAGGGTAGGGCACTGCAGAAGGTGCACGTACCCTACCCAGCACTAGCGAGGTCATCAATACGGAGAGTACACCCTATCAAGCCCTAGCGATCACAGGAAGCAGAGTACAAGCACCAAAGGAGCTTGATGTTTGCCGCCATTGCAAGGGCGACACACTGCCGCGCTCTCCAGAGATAATCCACAACACTCACCGTTGGTCAGGCCGCCTTCAATCACGCCGGGTCGCCACCGCACACCGTGAACATGGGCCGACCGCAGCAGCTCCTCCCACCGCCGCAGCGATCCTTCATCCCCTGGGTGGGGCAATGCCTCATCCCTCTCTCCCTCGTGCTCAGCGCCGCCGCCTTCTGCGCCAGCCTTGGAATCGCCGCCCGACTGCTGTTTGGCGATCAGAGTCGTGTGCTCCTGCCTGGCGGACATGGCGTCGCGGCTGCATCCGGCAAGCACGTTCAGGACCTGGGTTCGAAACAAGCGGCAGTCGAGCCAATCAGTGCACACCGACTTCTCGCCACTTGCCTAAAAACAATCTTCAAGTTCAATAACATTCCGTGCTGGAGTTTCCAGAGTGTAAGCTAAACTGCTGCTTATGGGGAGGGTACTGCTGTGGTGGCGCAGAGGATGAAGTCGGGCAGAAAGACGAAAGGGATAGCCCCCTCGGTAGGCTTGGCAGGGCGCCTGTAAAACTCAGCGCGCTCCATTCCCCCTTGTTCAGGTGCCATGAACCTCACCTGTGATCAACTACTGTCGGGTTGAAAAACCTCTCCTGGACAATACATGAACGAAATATTACACCAAGTATGAAGCAATTATCTGATCCCATCTCGCTTCGGCTGTGTCTGCATCCGAAAAACCACTTTCTGCTCCGTGAACCAAAAAAAGCGGGAACCAAAAACGTTCCACTCTATCTGCCCCGACCCCGAAAAAAGCCTGGGCGTACCTTGGTCATGTCGAACTTCCCCTCCAGTCCCGCCCTCTTCATCACCTCCGCTTCAAAACCTCTCACTCGCTCCTCCTCCTCCTCCTCTTCCCCCCCCCTCCTGTAACGACCGTCGTTGACAGCCTTGCCCGTGCCGTCTCCACTGCCGCCGCCCGCCGTGCTGCTGTTGCTGCTGCCGCCTCCGCCGCCACCTGCCCCACCGGCGGCGGCAACATTTTCGTCCCCAGACGAGTCTGAATCGCCGCCGGACACGGGCGACTCGTTCGAAGTGGTGGCGCTGGATGTAGCAGCGGCGGCGGCAGCAGCGGCAGCGGCAGCGGCAGCGGCGGCCGGAGACCAGGTAGCAGTGGGTCGGCGGCCCGCCGTGAGATGCGCGCGGAGCACGAGGTACCATCTTTCCCATGCGTGGCGCTCCGCTTCCAGCTATGGTACCAAAACAAGCGAACCCAATGTGACGGACACAGACAGGGGGGAAGGGGGGTTAAGGGGAGCTATGTGCATCGGGCAATATGCAAAACGATCACATAAGTCACCAAAAAATCGATGAACAAACTATGTCAACTCTGACAAGTTTCCGCGGAATTTGTTCATGATACATTGATACGTCTACATCTCGTTTGTCGAGACTAGTGCTGTACGTGAACGACAACACATTTAAGACACAGGCACGTCCGGTGACCGCTGCTTCTTGGTGCTGTTGCCTCTATCATACCCGCACCATCCGTTTTAAGGACACTCATGATGTTAATCTTCGAAACAAGCGTCCTTACGGCGGGCACAGCAGTGTCCTGCCTCTGAAAAACACGATCTCCTCCAAGTGGGTGGAGTGCCCTTCAAGCGGACAGCTTGTCCTGCAAAAACTTCAGCACCATGCGTGCAAACAACACGAGTTGTCCTAAAAACAGGGGGTCAGCGACTGGTTTACCTGCTCGTCCTCCTTCTCCGCCTTCTTCAACGCCTCCCGTTGTTTCGCCATGTCCTTCTCTATCTCGGAAGGGTCCTTCTTCCACCGCGCCATCCTAGCCCGCTTGGGCTCCAACTGATTGGCCTTGGGCATGGGGGGGCGAGGGGTAGCCTGCACGGCGCCGGGAGCCACCTCTTCCGGTTGCAGCACCTTTAGGACAGACAAGGGAGGTCGGGGCGCACTTTGAGGTATGGCAACGGCTAGGATTTCGAGAGGTGGCCGTGTGCTCTTGGTGTGTGGCTTCCCATGACTTATGGCAATCCTATGTAGCATCAATCGATATAGATGCTGCCAGAGAGCTCGAGAACGCCTCCATGCTATAGTCACACAAACGACGGTTTCTGCCTCCCCTGCATTCGCCCATTGGTGCCAGGCAGTATCACACAATCACAAGGAACGAAACTCGGGTGCCGCAGTTCACCGGGACGAAGGAAGACACCATCTTGTGCGCACACGGTCAATTAAGCACAAAAAGCAGGCGCACTAGAAACAAGAGCAACAGCAACAGCAGATCAAACCGCGCCACCACAAAAAAATCGTAACACGAGTTACCAAATTCAGGGAAAAAAACAAGAGACAACTTGGCCATAACAACAGGTACTCAGTCGAGAAGCCACTACAAAAAAAACTTTACATATCTTCGCTGTTGGGGGTACCTCATACAACAGAACGAAGAAACGAGAGCCTCGGGCAAAATATACAAGGTTTTCAAGTGGTAGCGCCTTCGGCAATGTATGCACACCTGCATGTCCACGAGCGCCTCGATTTCGCGAATGTCGCTCCTGGCGTCCCCCCTCACCACCGCAGACACGCCCGGGATGTTGGTGGGAATGGCCCTGACGAGCTTCTTGCGCTTGTCCGCGATCGCTTTCTCCATCTCTTCTTGGCGGGCGTTTCGCAGCGACTCTCTCCAGTCACTGCCGGCGTTCCTGCACAAGAACGACACGCGCGAGGGGACTTCTTCACACAGCGATTAGAGGTTAAGGCCGTGGACGTGGTGGGGAAGCTGCGGTTGACGCCAAGCAGATAGACGTGTACAGTGGTGGGCCAAGTTGAGCGATCCCCTGTTCAACGACATGCCCTGTGTAGCAGCCACAACATCGCGAGGCACCACTGCTGTACCCCGACCAATAGCCGCTGAACGGGCAACATGCCCTGAACAGCGGAATATCGACCGTATTCCCTCCTGGCACTAGGGGTCGCGAAACCGGGCCCATCACTGGGTGTACCGACTGCCGCACACGTCACTTCGAACTAGCAAACTCGGAGCAGACACAACACGCAAGCAACCAAAAAAACACTTGAAATTGACAACCATTCCCACGTGCGAACAGCAGTGATTGTCTTCGTCCTAGTTGGATACACACAGCAAGTACGCCGCACAGGTTTGGTTGCAAAGACAAGCGTCGCCTACACAGCCACAATGGCAACGTAGAGTTGGAGGCATCGAAGGCCCGTTGTTCACATACTCTTATCTGATGTATACCGATTCAACGGCAGCCAACAACTCGGGATCACCCTGCACAATTTTCAAGTATTCTAGGCGATCAGCGGACACTTCATACGGAGGCCTGTTTGGTACACCTGCGTGCAAGGCAGGGGCAGCGTGGATGTTTAAAAGAAAACTAGGTTTAAGACAGACAAAACAAAGGTCGAACACGCCCACCGCTGCAGTTTGTTTTAGGCAGCAACCCGTCGAAAGTGCACGCTGTTCCGAGTTTCCCGACGAACGCAAGTGTGGTGTACGGGCCGACGAAAACTACAAAAACCACAAAACACCAATAATAATAGTCCTGACAATACTGACTAACCTGCGGTCCCTCGTGACAGCCCTGTCCCCATCGTTGTGCCTCCCCCTGCAGATCCAAACAACAACAACGACCGTGGAGCGAGGAATCAACAAGGGTCGGCGACATGACAGCAAACGGGAAGACATCTTCAGCGTGGCCGGATGATCTTGGTCTCTCACCTCGCACGACCGAATGCTGCTTTGATCGCCGTGAGCACTGCTCACCGAACAAAATGCGTGGCAAAGCTATTGCCACCGGCTGGGGTACGACGCGGTATTGTAGAAAAAGTTGCGCGGCCTTTTCATTGCCAGCGAGCGTGTCGGTCCGATACAAGCGATCGCTGCATGCTCACGTATTGACAGCATACATATGCTGCTGTCAAATCACGAACACCGTCCGAGGATTGGCGCAAATCCGGTGTTCTGCTGTTTGTTCTCTTCGCATACTGTAGCGTAAAAACATCAATAAACAAACTGGACCTCATGCGATGGGCGCTGCAAACACGTGGGGTATGCGGAGAGTAGCGGAGCATACCCTCCCACTCTAGCAGCAAGCTGATGACAGAGCCCATCAGCCGGGCCATGCTCTAAATGCCTATTTCAGGGCATTTCGTCTGAATCAGATGTTTGCTGGAATACAGCAGCAACAGCGGCCATACGAACAAGTCACAGACGGCAGGCCGATCAAACGAAACCAAGAACTGGTGCCGTCTTCTACGTGCATGAGCACAACACACACCACACTGCTGTATGTCTTCAGGGCCCCCCGACCCAAATCCAAACGTCCTGAAAAGAAAGACCACAACGTACCGGTTAATAGCCCTGCAAGACTACGCGACTCGATGAGCAGCAACAGATGTGGCTCGTGCGCGCCCCGCAGACAGCACTATTATAGTGAGTGCCCTGCAACGAGGTTCCCTGCTGGTATTACACAGGCTCTCAAGACAACCAGCCAGTGCACAAGCACGTGAACGGCTGTTTAACTTCCTCGTGCTTCAAGGGGCAACAAACCACAACCGTCCGGATTGCCGTCAAGACGAGGATAAGAGCGTACCCCACCACAAAAATCCAGACACGGAATGTGGAATCTTACCTTCCATCAAGGATCGGACATGATGCGGCTTTAGTTCTGTTGGTCGCTCCCCACTCCCCTCCCAACGCGGTGCAAAGCATGTTTTCGTTATTTTTTTTCGTTTTGATTTCTCGGTTGCAGTACAACAAACATGCCATGTATTGACGCGTACATGCCTGATTAAATTTACACCGCACTGATCCCAACAAGTCGATCTGTGGGTTGCACGCTATCATGAAATTGCTGTGGGCACCCGGATCCGAAACGGCCCCATGGCAGTGGAAGCACAAAATAATTGCAGATCATGAGAGGGGGGTTCCTTGGATTGTTGACGTTTGCACTTTTTCGAAGCATCTTCTCACGACTATCGCCGCGTTGTAGAGACATGATCGAGGACCCCGCATTCAATCGCATGCCGCCACTCGAGAGACAGTCTATCCTTGTCGACGTGAGGTCTTGGCATGTCGCACCGGGATGGTGATGTTGGTGGGGGCGGTTGACTGGTTGATTTTTCTCTGTCGCTCGGTGCTTGGGTGACCACAACAACCGGGGGAATTTCGCCGCACTTCAGAGTCGTTTACATAAGACTACAGATAGATTTTCGGACGACGATGCGCATGCGACTTTACGTGCCTCGAAATGGGGACGTAGAAGACATACTGCCGCCGCCTGTGCGAGACATTAGCTCCTTCGTACTCATTTATGCCTAATCGTCGCGCGCATGTCTCCGCTCCGGCCAACGTTGCCTTTTGAGGTCGGCAAAAGTTCGATCATTTCGTCTTCGACGCCAGCTTCTACAGCAGGTGGATCCCACGCGGAGGCATCGACAACATGACGCCGTGGCGCCGTGGCACCGACGACACCCCACCCTTGCAGGGACAACCAGGAGGTAGTGCTACCCGAGGCTTGAGCCGTCCGTTTAGCCTCGCGCGCACCCCGTACAACCTAGGGCACCTCGCTGAACCCTCACCCGAAACGAGTCTTGGTGGCCAACATCCGTCATACACAACATGTGTTCACCCCATTGCTTGCTCCTGCTGGTGTGCGCGGTAACCACAGCCTCTCCAAAACCACAGCCACCGATACGGTCGAGGTCATCCCACCATCCTCCTTGGCAACAGCCCAGCGTGCGTTATCTTCGCACTGGTTGAGAGGCGTCCAGTGGGGGGACATGCATAGAGCCGGGATGCGCCCAACCTAACCGCTGTTGCTGATGCTGTTCGGGTGTGTTTGGAGCCGTGTTGGAGTATGACACAATCCGGTTCCTTTCCTTTCGCTGTTTCCGAAGGAACCAAATTGCAAGGAACTGGCAGCTAGATAAGGTGCTCAGAGCTCACCTCTTCCTAGTCACCGGTGGGCTATCCACCATGCTGCCGCTGTGCTTGGGCCCTCGAGAGCTGCACCTTGTTTCTCTGCTCCGTGTGTACTGCTGCGCTCGCTGTACACCGCGCGCAAAAAAACGAAACGCTGGCTGTTGAGATTTCGTGTCAAGAGTCTTTGGGTCGTTCGCAGTCGATGATGAGAGTTCTCAGCTACCCCGCTTTCTCTACTCGATTCTGCGACTTTGTTACCTTGCAGCAGTCCGTGGCAGGTCGTAGCGATCAACAGGCGTTGTCGCTGATACCCAATGCCTGCCTTCCTCTATTATCCTGTCTCGTGCGCCTGTCAGTCAGGGGATACATCCAGTAGCAGAGGCCAGTTACCCCACAAGGGGGAGAGGGGATCGCGCATTTTGGTTCTAGCAGGGGTGCGGGGATGCCCTTTTTTTTTTCGGCTCGACTTGGCTCGACTGCTGTCATGTTGCTGTACGCGAGCGTCCATGCGGACTCGCAAGAACACCGCGCACCCCGCCTGCGCACACGCCTGCGGTACACGAGCCTGGCGATCCTGAGCGACGCGCGATCGATGAGTTGTTGTTGGACGGCCGGCCACCAACTACTGCTGTGCTTCCCGACGCGCATAGTCTAGTCCACAAAAAATATGCGACCGAAGGTTCCGTACGGATGCATCTTCTGTTCGAGCAAGCAAGGTGGAAATTGCAACGTTTGCTCTTCCGCTCACCCGCCCCCTTCCTTGAATAGATGATACATGGTTGATTTTCTTTTGCACCAGCCATCGGTTGCCAATGTACGTTGTACTGCTGTAGATTTTGTACATGAATGGAGGCAATCATTCAATACGGCCGGTGCGTCCGATAGATATACACTGCTGTGTCATCAGTCCACTACACATCCATGTAACGACAACAGCAGGCGTGCAGAGGCAAAAATGGCGAACCTCTGTCCGTACCTCGTACTGTCAGTGCTGTGCTGGGTCGTTACTGCTGCTGAAGAATGAGCGTTTTTTGCTGTGCTTGTTGAGTGCACGTCAAGCAAGGAAGCAACCCTTTTACTACGGTGCCAAGAAAGGGAGAGCGCACGGTGGGTGAACCGCGGGCGAAAGTAAAAATGAAACGACGAGTGAATTTTTGAAGCACGTTCATTCAGCGAAGATGCTTCCGTCATCCATGCTGGAAGAGACTAGTCTACTACTGTAGATGCTGCTGGCTGTGTGCATAGGATGTACATAATTTCAGCTAAAGCGCAACGTACACTAGGTTGCTTTTAGCGAGCATCCTTGCACATGTTGCCATCAGTAGATTGCGTGAGGGTGCTTGCACCCACAACATGACAAAAACGTTCCAAAAGTGCAGTGCGTGATGAACTAGCAGCGATACAACCAACACTCACTCTGCACGTTTGTTTAACTCTGCTAGCTGGTAATCGTGTAACCACGTGACACGTTCCCCGCAGCAAAAACAACTCATTTATGCGTCCAACACCAAGCCGCATGGACAGAGTCAGGCAGGAAAACACAAAAGCACAAAAGACAAGAAACAAAACCGATTTTTTTCTACAGAGAAACAACACCCCCATTCCTGGGAAATCAACCAACCGAGAACTGGTCCGATGCTTGAGCAAGGTAACTAGTGAAACGAATGGAAAAACAACGGAGGCCTCACAAACTGCGCACGCAACGTACTACCAATGCATTCCGTATTATACACCAGAAAGAAACAAAGTAAATCTGAACCCTACGCTATGTATGTAGTCTATATGGGGTTTACAGCGACGCGCCCTCGCTAGGTCATGCATGGGGGCTTGTCATAGGTTGGAGTGCGAAGGTTTCCTTGGCACTTCCTACCAGCTCAAGAGATCACAAAACACAGGGAAGGGCGAACGAACGAAGAAAGCCTGTGTCGCCCCAAAACACTACTGGAGCACCGCCAAACGTCACTCATCTCTCTGCCAACCTTGACACACAAATCACGTCTGGAAAAGTCGATTTCCGAGCACAAAGACGTGCGCAAAAAAAAAACGAGCGAATATGTTTGTACACGCGGGTGGACACACATCCGCCAGCTAGCAGCTGGCGCGCGGCGGCCCCACCAGCCCGAGTGCAAGCACACACGCCGCCAGCCTCCCCTAAATCTACTGCTGCAACTTGTGTAGCATCCTTTGAGTTAGTCTACATGACGGACTCGGCCCGCTTGTCCTCCTGATGTTTGGCAGACAGGTCGACAAAGAATTTCGACCCATTCCAGCCAAACATGTCAAAACAAGAAGGCGCGGCGAACGGCATTGAACCGAGGGTTAAACAAGGAAAAAGTGAGACGAGAAGCAGGAAAAATAAATACTCCTCCAGCAAAGGAGAAAAGAGGGGAACCAGGGTCAACAAAGAAGGCTCGCTGTGAGGTCGCGGCGAGAGGAGCAAGGGCAAAGAAAGCAATTGAACAAGTCCAAAAGGCATCGAGCGAAGGAAGAGGGGGCAATAGCGGAGGGCATCACGTAATTGTCTCCATACCAAATGACAGGTCGCGTGTGGCCACAGAAAGGAACAGTATCAACGGCTAGGCCACACGGTGCCGAGCACGTCAATGCACAGGCACTCCATGGGCGCGACACTTTTGACTGGAACACATGGGTAAGTAGACTATGCCATGAAAGCAGTGAGCGTCAAAACGTACTCCGTTTATTTCGTCGGCGTGCCACCAGCGTTTTCCTCCTTTTCCTATCACTCAAAAACATCCGAGCTGCGGCAGAGACTTCGGGGAACAATCGTGCATTTCAAACCCGGTCTACTGAGTCCAAAGAGGGTGGCGATCGAGAGAGAAGGAGGTGATGTCACATTGCAGCACCGACCAATCAAATCCCGTTGGCAGCTTTCTAGTTTTGTGACGGCAGTGCTGTTCTCGAGAGATCGAGTCGTTCACTCACTAGTGTCTGTATCTTGCCCGTCGCGAGGAACTCGTTGATCTTCTGGATCGTTTTGGCACCGATACCTGGGACCTCCCCCTTCTGCGCTCAACGGAATGCATGAAGGTACACGTTTTGGATGCGGAGCAGGTGAAACGCCACGGGACGAGGGCAAAAACAAATTTTACCCCGAATGTCGTCTTAAGACAGTTGTCGAGAAGACAGGTTGTCGGAGTGGAGCTTTTCTAACGTTCGAATACAACGACAAATACATGGGTCGACGCACTTGGTGTATCGATTCCAACATGCCTATGTTCTCCAACCTTCTGCTTGAAAACACAAGGAGGCAAGAACCGCTCGATATGGCGTTGCGCTTGTGGTGAGGCATCCAAGGAGCAGCATGACAGTTAATCTTTCGAGATCTCACCAAGCATGGAAAAACGAAACAAAACAAAGCGACAATTAGGGATGCTGTACAAACTCAGCAACATGTTTTTCTCAAATGGCGAACACCCACTTCCGAAGTGGGACCTACGAAAGACATATTATGTGCGAGGAATAAACACTAGCGAACCAAGCCTCTTGTGACCATGGGGATAGCTATAGCTTGCCTTGGGAGCGGCCGTCAGCGGCTTGGGCATGTCCTTGATGGCGGAAACCACCTGACCGTTCCGAGAGGGGGAAGAGGGCGAGGCATGGGGGAAATAGGCGGGGGC
>CACKRE030003346.1:75463-105700 GCA_902602495.3 Ectocarpus sp. CCAP 1310/34
ACCACCCCCCCCTCTAGCGAATGATGATGGATACCACCCCCCTCTCTAGCTGGTGATGATGGACCGCCCCCCGTTCTTCTGTAACAGACGCACGAGCCTACTGCAGGTACTTTTGTGCAACCACCACAAAAAACTATTCCACCTCCAACCCTAGTAAGCACTGTGTAACTGCCTCGAGGGTGCTTGACCAATTTAACACGACGTGGTGCGATCATCCCCCATGCGCGGAGTGAGGGTTCTCGACCCCGCACAACATGATCTACTCGACCACCAGTATGGTTACCACCAAAAAAATAAACGGAGGTAAAAAACCCCCGGTAACCTGGTTGCCGAGTTCACGAAGTGAATTAGCTTGTTTTACAACGTCGTTGCCAAGCGACGAAAACCCAACCCCGATGGCAAACACCCAAACAGGGGGGGAGAGGGGGGGGGCGTGCTCTTATGTTTTGCATGCCTTAGCGGTTAGGCCATTGACCACGCACGCGAGCTTGAGAGGCTGGAGCATTGTTCCAATAGGATCCATCACCGATGGCCAATCCTTCCTTCGTAATTTGCCAAAGATGTCTCAAAAATATTTTCCTTCGCCTGTCTATCAGGCGGGAGGGAGGGTTACTGACGGGTAACAGCATACAACCAAGTCGGTACGATGACATACCGTGCGTCATCCATCGTGCTGCCTTCACCGATCAGTCATGGGCTGGGTTGCGTCAAATGATACACCCTCTTGTTATGAGCCAGCAAGAGCTCGCGCAAATCCCGGCAAGCTGCAACGCGGCGGAATAAGATAAAACTGCGCATCAAAGGGGTAGAGAACCGGTGTCACAAGACAGCGTGGATGGTCAACAACTCTCCATACGAGCATTCCAGTCCGTTGTTCAAGTCTCGCCAGAACCAACGCTCCGTACGCTCTGCTAGAAATCTACCCATTGACACCATGTCAGCAGCATTGTTTTTTTGGCAAAAGAATTCAGGCGGTCCGGGGATTAATTTCACCAATACAACACAATCGTCTTGAACCCGGAAAAAACTCGTAACTCCTGGGGACATGATGTCGAAGGACCGACAAGGATTCCCACCTTTTTGTATACGCCGCCGGCCTTGCTACCCTCCTTGAAGTATAGCCCCGCCAGCTCATCGAACGCGTCGGCCAAGGCCTTGTTCTCAGGGCAGGTGCACTAAACCCCCATACATGGATCGACAGCCGTCGTTCGTCGCATCACATGAGAAGCAAGGGCAAGGGCGGGGTAGCCAAGGCAAGGGGTGAGTACACGGCGTGGTGGTCATCCTTGTTGTGTATCCGCTGATCGAACAAAAAAACGGCAACCCTGTCGACACCATGTGCAGCGTTTCCTTCCAACTGCCTTGAAAACTAGGACCTAAGTTATCTGCTCTCTTCGTACAACTACAATAACATTAATCGATGGTATGGTTGCTGGACGATGTATGAAGCCGAATTTTTAACGAGCACGGGGAAGGACGTAGTTTAGTAAACCAAGCAACGAGGGACGGGAGGCGGACAAGACGACGCAGCAAACAGAGCACGACGCTAAAATAACACACGACAATAGAACAAAAGCTGGTGGGTGATCTGTTCCTTTCCTGGCCCAAGCAAGCTTGGTGATCTTGTTAGCGCCGTGCGTAGACTGCACAGTTCAAGACTCACACGTCCTGCACAGTGTGTCATCGCGGTCAAGAAACCGTCAGTTCTTGCCTTTGATACCGCACGCCCGTGCAACTGTAGATTGGGGGTCACCTGTGCCGATTATCCCCCTTCCTTTGTAGATCTTTGCTGATACAGCAGCCAACGAAACGGTGCCAATACCAGTTGAGGGCACAAGAACGGCATAAGCGAAATGCGTTTTTTGGTTTGTATTTCAGTTTGTAGAATTTTCGTTTTTGAGGAAGCCACAATTCTGAAACACGCACTCCTAGTCCTGCTGGTGCATCCAAAGATACCGACAAGGCGTAAAACTAACGTCCATAAATATATGCCAAGACAAAACACACACACACACACACACCAGCGGTATACGTGGGCCCAACCAAACGCTGACTCTCAGCTCCGACCTACCCTGAGCAGTGCGTTCTCGAGAAAAAAAAAAAAATGACACAAACAAACGGATCGATACTTCTCAGTATTCTTCTTTGTCATGATGTTACGATAGGGGTGCCAACAGAGGCCGTGAAACTCGCATACTGACTACCGTAGTCGGCGCCCCACCCGCACCTGCTTGGCTGTGCTAGGCCTCTTCTTCTTCTTAGGCCCCGAGTCTTCCGGGTCCACCCACGCCGGGTCCTTCCCGAACTTGTCGGTGAGCTCTTCCACGGCGTCCTTGACCTTGAGCTTGTTGTCGGCGTCCTTGGACCCCATGATCACGGTGCCCACGCCCATCGACGCTGCTTGAGCATCCTGCCGCGTGGGGTGTGTATTCTTGTGGCTTTGGTGCACATGCGCTTCGATGAAACATCGATAACACAGAGCCGCATGTACATACATCAGAGGCGAGCATAGGGGGCGCGAAACAAGGTGCCACGCCGCCATTTGAACCCCTGCACTTTGCCCGAGGGAATTCGACGAACCAAGGGACGGACACGGACAATACACGTGCTTCATACACTCACGCACAAGCGTGCAAGTCGAGAGATGCGTCTCATGACCATCATGCGGCCAAGCTTCGACCGTTGCCCTCAGCCACAAAACCATGCTCGAGAGCATGGCACAGAAGCACATCTACGCCGGAAACCAACGCTGGCTCTCTGCGCAAGCTCAGACGTACACCATCATGCGCACAACGAACGCGAAGGTGCACGACATGCAGAAAGATAGGGAGCTGCAATCCCAAATCTAGGGGCACTTCTTCGGCGGCGTGTATTGGAACAATACGCGGTGACATGTATGTGCGTGTGTTCGGTGTGTTCGGTCGTGACACAGTTGTACGGGGTCTCGTGGTACCTACTTATCTACTATGTGATATTGAGAAAGCGTGAAACGTCGGAGCCCCTTGATGCCCCGCATGTCGTTCTCACCCTTTGGGAGAAGGTAAAAAGCGCGCGGGTTGAGTCTAAAACGCATATCTCCTCCTCAAGCGGCGTCCGTACGGTGAACTCTTTGTCGACACGACAGGCAGGAGCACTCTAAAAGCATGACTGTGTGATGTCGTCCAACTTGTTGTGGCCGCCAGTCCACACCTTACGGAATAGGTTTGACGTACCAGCCTGGGTCACGCAGGACCAAGGTAAACGCTGTACACCTGTAGTACTCTCTTTATTCTTCCTCCACCTTCCCGCTGCGGTGCTTGCCTTGAACGATTAATTAACCCGAGAGGAGTTGAGCAACTCCTTCCCTCTTTTTGTTCTTACCTGCCCAGCATGCGCTGTCCACCTCAACATGTGCGATCATTACCTCCCGAGAGACTCGTCCGAATCCTTCATAGCGAGCTAAGGTTGTGCACCAAGCTAACTGAACGACCGGGGTGACGGGTAGTGAAGAAAGCCGAAAACACGGTCGGTCACCTCTGGTATCCTGACGCCCCTCGCCTTCGCGATCTCGATGAGCTTGGCTACGTATTGCCTCCGCTCCTCCTTGGAAGACACATCCCACACCTGGTAGGATGTTACACACGACCGCACGGATAGAAAATATGGTGCACTGAAATAAAGGGCTGTGGTATGGAAGCCTCAACTCTGGGTGAGAGGAGAGTCCAGAGTGTGGTGGCTTCGATCTGCCACCGGAGGCTGGCTATTTCCTGCCGTTCAATGTGGCGAGGAATGTCAAACATGCCCTAGCCTCCACAAGCGGGAATCAACTCTGGAGCTAGAATCTAAACGAAGTATTCTACAACAGTCAGTCGCGGCCAGGACCTGCGAAAACGCACTTCCATCTACAGTCGACCTCGCTTTAAAGCCACACCACGTTTTCCCCCCCAAAAGTGTCTTTAACGCGGGGAAGTGTCTTTGAAATTCCGGGGCCACTAACGCATCATCCCCGGGGCCAATGAAGGCCAAACATACGTCAAAAGGTGCCCATTCGCAGCAGAAAGGCGACCACAAGAGGTGTTGTTTGAAACCTACGACACAAGGTGATTTGAAGGTCGCAACCACTGCTGCTATTGTGCTGCAATACTACTTGCATACCATCGTTTGAATTTCCCCGTACTCTACCACCAAAACGCTGAAAGCGATGGTGTTCTACGACCTACGCATCGTACATGTACACGACGATAGTGCGCTGGTGTTGATATGGGCTTAATTATTTGCTTTATTGTATTTTTTAGGCGTTGTCCTCCCCGTGAATATCTTGCCCAAGATCTCGCTACCGCACATGAGAAATATCGAAGGTTGTAAAACGACACTAGGAAAATGTAGGTTACGCAGAAACACAGAGACCAAACATGTCGGGAAAGCACAGCGACAAAGAGGACACCGCGCCTCCCGATAGGTCAAAACGAGGCACAACACAACACAAACGCCAAATTCAACCTCACGAGACTTCACCCAAAGCAAACAACGAACGTTGGCAATCAAAGTGCTTTGCGCTCGAAACCAAAAACTAGTGACACCAGTGCAGATTTGAACTGGCACGTCGGTTCGCCGCATGGCTTCAAGCCGGCAGCAGACGAACCGCTAGCAGATGGAATTCATCTTTCCATACACCCACACGCAGTGTGCGGGTGCAGCAGACCGCTGTTGATGATCCAGGATCTACAGGTGCTGTAGATCACATTTTCTGGGGGTGGTCGAATGGTGGAAATCCCTACCCCTCCTACTTGTCACATCTGCGGGGCACCATGTTTCTGAGATTTTTTGTGTCCTTAAAGCGGGGGGTGTCTTTAAAAATGGTGACTTTAACGCGGGGACGACTGTACTTCAGAGTGAAGTTATACTTGAACGCATAGAAACAAAAATCGAACGAAGCAAAGCATCGCTCAACATCGTAAATAAAACGGCGACGTGAGAAAGGTATCAAGTACCACGCCAAGTCCCGTTGGAAAACCAATTGTTTCGTCGTAAGCGCAACAAAACCTGCACCTCATCGAGAGCAGACGACGAAGGGGCCGCCGGCTTGGCAGCTCCTTTGCCACCATCGGCCTTGCGCTTGCCGGTTGCCTTTTGCTGCTCTTTCTTCACCCCGAACTTCTTTGCCAAAATCTGGCGATGTCATCCGTTGATTGAGAGTGTTGACACGTCGCAAGAGCGAGCCGTGAGGGGAGGTGGGGACGACAGAGCGGGGGATGAGGCCCATCTGTGTTTTCGGTCAACCACACGCAACATATGTCGGCAAAAGCCGTGCATGAGCACCTTTTCGAGGGAAAACTGATGTCGGCGAGGGCGTATTGTAGATGACTGGGCTGGCAACGGACAACACGCACGGGGTACCCGTACAATCGGCTCTGGCCCCTCGGTGCGCGACCGTCATAAAGAAACGAGGGCATCAGAACGCCAAAATTGGACAGGCCTGGGATGCGTGCATCGATCAAAGTGATCACAAGGTTCGTGTGGTCCTTGTGGAGCGCAGTCACCATCCTCTTCATACGAATCTCGTATTTTCTTATGCATACGGCAGCGCGGCTAAATAACTGTTTACGCAACTTGGCAGTTCACCACTGCAGGGTAGGCCAAGGAGGGACGGAACTCGATACACGGCGAGAAAAGCACAAGCGCCACGTGTCCCGAAGGACAGGTAGCGCGCCATCGCTGCTTGTGGTCACACTTGCAGTAACAAACACGAACCAAACATGTCGCGCCCAGAAATCAAAATAGAAACAGCGTACCCTCTGGAGAATCTAGACGCTGTCTTGGATATGCCAATTTTGCCTGTACAACGCCTACTACACCTGGCTAAAAAACAGACCACCGACGTAAAAACGATATACTTCAAACCTTGAGGGCGGCTTTTTTGAGCGCTTCCTCGTCACCGTTGCCGCCGGTCTCATCCTCCAGGCCGGCCGTTTCGAGTGCTTCCTTGACCTCCCGGGAGCTCTCCTTCTTTGCCTAAAACGAGCAACGCGTTCGTTTAAGCGCACGGCCAAGAAAAGCACCAATAATCCAGTGCATTGTTGTGTTCTACAGAACAGCAGGGCTCCAATGCCAACGCCCGCGTACAAGTACAGCAGCAACGGGAGAAACTATTTTAAGGATATAGGACAGGTCAACAAGCTCACGCCGCGGTATCCGACTGGGAACGTGTCACGAGGCTCTGTGCCGCACTACATTGTGCCCCGGTAGCTACAGTTGCACATCTATGTATCTCAATTGACACGGAGGAAAGATACAGATGGAGGAAAGATTCAGATGGCGCTCGCACTTAAGAACTTAGCAGTTAAGAAATGCAGCCTCCAAAAATTCAAAATTGAAGAACTTGGCCATAAGAACACGTGCTCAGTTCCGACGTGGTATTAAGAACAAGCATTCGTATTTGTGGTGTACCAAAGCGCAAACGGATAAGAACAGACCCCCCAAAAGTGGCAGCTGCAAGATAAGAACTCACGGAGGTGGTTAGGGGTGACTCACGGGGTGTCCGTGACCCCATCCGCCGGTAATTTCAGATCAGCGACAAGGAGGGGAATCTCCGTTTCAAATAATACTGGTGCGGAGGTCAAATTATACTGGTGCGGGGGGGGGGGTAGTACTCTTATGTTTTGCATATCCTAGCGGTTAGACCATCGACGGCCACGCGTCCTCGAGAAGACGGAGTATCGTTCTCACGGGACCAAAGACCGATGGCCAATCGTTCCCTCCTACTTTACAAAAAAGGTGTCTCAAAAACGTTTTCCCTAGCCTGTTTTTCCTATCGATATCACTTCCCGCCTATTCGACCCACCACGTTATATGCCCCAGTACAGTCCAGCTACCGTCTTCTCTCCTAGCTGGCATTCCATGCCTCAAACATCTCCATGTATCCTCCTTCTACTTTCCCGAGGCTCAGTAACGTAAAACCTCGTCCACTTGTACAACAGACATTCCGCAACTACATGAACCCGGTGTTCGCACTCGGAGCCGCTTTCACATTTTACCTTGGTCGGTGCGGAGGTGGAGCGGGGGGGGGGGGGGGNGGGTGCCTGCCACGATGCGTGCCATGCACGATAGCCATGTCTTTACCCCTTGAAATGTTGAAAGAGCTCGGCCAGCTGTCAAAGTTGAAAGGAGGGGTAATTCTTGATCGACACTTGAAGGCCATCGAAGAACATGTCATTGCTGGCAACGGCCCACGATGTCCGGCTGGGAGACCATCGAGTCGACACGCGAGCCATGTCTTAACTCCTTGAAATATTGAAAGAGCTCGGCAAGCTGTCAAAGTTGAAAGGAGGTGTAATTCTTGATAAGACATTTGGAGGCCATCAAAGAACATGTCATTGCTCGCAGCTGCCCACGATGTCAGACTGGGAGACCATCGAGTCGACGCGGGGGCGACGATAGCTTTCCGACACCTCTTCCTTCATCACACCCACCGGTTTTCGAGTTCAAGCGTCTATACCCGCTGCTCTTGACAGTTCGTTCCTGTATGTGGAGCACTTGCAATACCGAGCATGGGCTAATTTAGAGAGCTGATCACTCGGCCGTCTCAGGAGCAAACTTTTTGCGACTACCGTGTGAATTTCGAGCTACTTGTCGACCAAAGTTGGACAAGCACAGTGGAGATGCGGGTGCGGTGGTCGAGTCGTGGGCTTTGCTTGAGGGGAGCGCGTCATAGGGCAGGGATGAGGTCCGGCATTCGAAGAGCGTGTGAAGGTCGCAATGTAGCTACGACGGGCGTTAGAAGATAGGGCGGGGAGGAGAATCACGCCGCGAGTGACTCTCATTGGTTCAACGTGTGTGTTTGCTCAGATGCGGATATTGTCTCCCCAAAACCTAAAAATAAATAATACACCCCAAACCCTTAACAAAAACAATTAAATAATTGATTTGTGTGTGTTATATGCCTGCTCGAAATAAGAACTTTGAAGATAAGAACAGGTGCTCAATTTGAGGCAGCCAATAAGCATCGAGCCTTCGGCAATGTAGGCGGTTCTTGACTGCGGGCGCCATCTGTACATATTTGTGGAATGAATAGTAGACTGCTGTAGTCTTTCCGTCGCAGAAAATAGTGCAGACTTTCAAACAGAGAGATGACAAGTATGCTCGGTCAGTCCAGGCACCACTCCTTGCGAAAGGGGGGTCAGGAAAGAGGAGCTGCACCAGAGCCGTTGTTTACCATGAAACGCATAGTCTACACTTGCTAAAACGGAGGAGTAAAACGTCCATTTTTGCCTTGTCGATCGTGAGTGTAATGTTGGTGTCAGCAATATCTGGCTCGGACATGCGGAACAGAAACCTCCCCGGTGCCGGCAGACAAAGGCGCCGCGCGGCCCTCCGGATAAACGGCACAGGTTAATCGGAGCAGCTTATCACCACAGATACAAGCCCTGCTCTCTCTCTCTGCTATTCCTCGCTCTACAGCATTATTTCTCCCGGTCGCGCCCGCCTCTTCGCGTGCAGCGATTTCAAACTTATGGTGAACAAGACATTTCAAAAAAGAAAAAACATACCTTGGGTAGATCGATTCCTTTGTCAATGGCGGCCTTCCGCAGGGCCTCGATCCGGGCAGCAGGAGATGGATCGGCCATGATAGAGTGAGTGATCGCTCGGTGTTCGTTCCCGGTACAGTTGCAGCAGCGGGTGTGAAAGGGTGCGAAAAGGGCAGGTCGCGAATCCGGGGTGTGTGAAGGCGAGAAGCGGAGAGGTAGTGGGGGGACAGTAGCCTGAAAACTAGTGTGTAGGTATTTCGCCCCCCCCTGTATGACGCCGTTCAAACCCAGAGGGTTTCCAGCTGGGCACCTCGAACCGCTGGGGGCTGGCTGCCTCGCTCAATCAGCTGTTTCATCCCAAACAGCGGGAAAGAGGCCGTCTCCTCACCACACCACAGCCAGCACGCCACGACGGTGTGCTACCGCCCGCACAACAGAAACATGGATGTGTTGTCAGCAGCCACGGAGACCGTCGCCAACATTGAGGCGGCCGCCAAGGCACAAAGCACCGCGAGCGCTGCTGCTGCTGCCGGTGCTGCCGCCAACACGCCAACATCCTCGTCGGCGTCCTCGCCCCGACCTATGTCCCCCGCCAACAGCACCAGCACCAGCAAGGAAGGAGTCAGCAGGGCGGAGGGCTCTGAGATGGACGTCGAGGACGAGGTGGCTCAATCGCGCCCAAAGGAGAACGGTGCTGCGCCGCCTCCTGCTGTCTCGCCAGCACTCAAGCTGGCCCACGAGGTGCTGCTCAAGAACGCGGAGGATATCAAGTCAGGTGAGAACCCTGGCGCTAGCAAGCGGTGCACCGTGTTGTTGCTGTGCTGCGCAGCCTTGCTGCTTCTGCTGCTGCTCGTCCCGCTGCGGCTGCTACTGCTGTGTGTGTAGCGGGCTTCAAAGCATTCGGATGTCGGAACGGACGTGGGTGTATGCATCACTGGCACCTCACAGGCAGCGGCAGTTTCGCCTGCGTACAGCAGCACCAGTGCCCTCCCGCTCCCCAGGTACTGAGTGCCCGCTGGGGGTCCGAGTTTGCCGACAACAGAGGATTCTAGGCCGCCTGTGCTCTCGTGTTTCGAGGTCCATCTTGTTTCGATCCCCAACGTACTTTCTGTACTGTGTATTTGACCGTCGCCTCTTGATTCTCGGGCAAACTGCTGCTCACACCAACATCATTTTAACGGGGGCTGATATCATACGTATGTGTGGCGACGTCGATGTTGACGGTTGACCGACTGCCAGGAGAGCGTCCGCGATCTATAGCCTGTGTGGTGCTGTCTCTGTTGCTTGACGGTAGTGTGCAGGCATCTATGGTCTGTGTTTCCACGCATGGCTTGTGTTTGCCCAAAGTACCGACACGGTAGATACGACTGATGGGTAGAAAACGGTCCCTACACACACGTCCGTCATTTACATACATACAGCAGCGTGGTATCCATACAAGCAGTTATCGTAGTAGATTGTACCACTAAAATACATCGATTATGCTGCGCACCCGCACATGATATGTATGTGGCAGGGTACTTGGTGCTACATACAGCGGTCGGGGAGTGCTCACTGGCACCATCTTTGACTTTCCCGCTGTACCAAAACTACACTTGGGGATACATCCTGTACGTGCACAATTTTGTTTCTCCAAAGAAAAAATAAAACGGAAACGAGTACTGCTGTAGTGGCATGCATCTGCCGGAGCAACTTGCCCTGTGTACCCACCCACATGTCCGTTCATCTCTGTGAGCGTACACAACCGCCGCTCTGGTAATGAAAGCTTGTTGGGGGTGCTATGAATAAGACCGCTCTGCGAACTCCCCCCCACGACCCCCTGTGGATCCATGTATTGAAGCCATGCTACTGCGAAGTTGGTAGATTACTACTTCCACTTTGTAGAAGCACGACTTCTAGGCATCATCTACTCTGAGTCTAACCCGGAGCGTGAGCGGAATAAATGGGGGGCAACAGGTGGTAGTATTTCTGTAGCCCGTCGAAGAACAGCTACTTGTAAGGAAGTGTATTTTCTTCCCCAACTTCTCTTACAGGCGCTACCCTTTTGTTGTCCTCTGCCCGCGAAATTTGATCAAACAGGAAATCACCCGAAGCTTAAGGCCGATATTGAAATCCAGGGGAAGCTTAAGCGCTCACGGCTCGAAAGCGCCAAGTGCAACTCAGAGCTGAGCATCACGAATATCGAAGAGCTGGGGAGCGCTGAGGCGCGCGATTCGAACGTCCAGACGAAGGTAGGACCCTGGTTGGACCCTATGTCAATTATGGTATCACTGCGGGCTTCAAAGACGAGCATTTGTTCGTCCCCTCTTGCGTTGTCTCGCCATGGCTCCTGACCTGGCGTCTGTGGCGGTAACATGCAATGCATAGGTATGTGAGGTGTCGCACAGTTTTTTTTTTCCCGGAAGGGGGTTCAGATGCAACCAAGCGGGCGTTTGGGGGCTGTGGCAAGTTGTGCCTTAGGAGGCTTTTCGTTGCCGACTAGGCCGACAAAATCGGCGGGCCGGCCGAACATGCTACATGTCTTCGCACATTACGGCCACGCTTTTGTCACACCCGCTGCCGATTGAGGTTTTGCCCACTTCTCCATCTGTGCTGACACGCTTCAAATGGACTGGCCGGCGCTACGCAGGTGGAGTTGGAGCGTACCCAGGACGAGCTGTTGGATGACGTGCATCAGCGCATCAGAAAGGCCAAAGTGGACGGGGGGCTAGTCCCGCCCAACCCTGCTAGAGGTGAGCGCGATCGCAAGATGCCAAGGTTTACTGAAATGTGGTAGGTGTCGCTCCCCCAGCCGAGCCTGTCATCACCACGAACCCCGAGCAAGGGTGGGAGGGTGGAGGGGGAGAGGACTAGCACAACCTCATAACCCCCGTTGGTGAGACATGGTTATGGGGTACTTGCGCCCCCAGCGCTGGCGTTGGCACTATCGGAAGGCGCCATAATTCTCGAAACAAGCGCGTCTTCACTGATGATTTTTTATGATCAGGCAAGCAACGAGGAGGGAGAACGCCCCCCCCCTCCCCCTCCCGCCAGCAACAGCAAACGCCTTGTGTGTACAGTTATGCGGTGCCGTGACCTAACCTCGGCGATAAAACTTCCCTCCTGTACTTCTTCCTGGGGCGCTCGGCAGCGGCAAGCAGCAGCATCGCGTCAGAGGTAGGTGGGGAGGGGGGAGGTGTCAAGGACAAGGCGGGAGGTGGTGGGAGCGGGGGCTTGCTGTTGGGGAAGAAGCGGGCAAGATTGATGCCGGAACGGCGGTTCGAGAAGATTACGCCCGAAGCTGGTGAGAGGTGTTTATTGAAATATGCATACAATCACGAAAAGGACGATCAATCACTAAGAGGCTGTTCGAGATATTTCCACAGCAGTCGGAGGGGATGTGTTGAAATCTTTGTAATGAGTGGGGGAGATAACCTGCTGGAGTGGCTCGTGTGTTCTGTATACTGATTTGTCAGTGATTCCATCTGGTGCTAGTCACAACTGAGTGGTTTTCTGTCGTGCTGTCAGGTGTTCTCCAACACGGACGGCAGCTTCGATGAAGCCTTCCCCCAGATCTTGCCTTTTGTGTAATGAACGATGTCTACTCGCAAGATCTAGACCCTTTCTCACAATGCACACCTGTGTACACCATTCTCTCACACATGCATAGCTACTGCAGAATTGGCGTCCATGTTTCTACTTTTCGGACTTTCAATGAAGCCGCGTAGTAAAAGCACTTGTCTGTGTTTTGCGGTGGCCGTATGGCAATGCAACACGCAATTGTTAAATGTTAATGCGTTTCGGGTCTCCCCCCTGATTCGCCATCGCATCGACGACCTGACAGTCCTGGCAAAAGTGGAGGCGCGGCGCGTTCGCACGGTGGCCCTGTCCGACATCGAAATGCGACGAGACTTCCAAGCAATCATCACAGACTGGAGGGACCGCGCGAAGAACTACCTCTCCACCTACAGTGAGTGCCGCAACAACAGAAGGAACGGCAAGGTAGAACGCGTAGCCCGCGTAGAGCGAGTTTTGTAGGCGGCACCCGACAGACGGTATTTGGTACATGAAGGAGAGAGAGGTAAGTGCCTAGACTGTAGCCATATGATTGGTCAACGTGCTACTTGAGGCATCAGTCGTTCAGCATGAGTACTCGCCAGGTACGTGCATTTGGAACAGTTGCACTCGAGGATTCCCTTCATGACCACGGAGGGACCTGCCACAGGGAGCGCATTTGGTGAGAAGTGGTGGTGACTATTCTGAAACGAACGGGGTTCGGCATGCGGTAGATCGCCTTGAGAGCGTGACCGATCCGCGGAGCACCACGGCAGCATCGCTAGCTTGCTGTAGCTACGCTTTGCCCAACGTCCGTTAACATGGAATATTCTATGCCGTCTTGTGGGTCCGACCTGCAATAGTTCTGCACGGGGGCGATTGTTCTTTTTCTTGCGTCTCGTTTGCGGTCTCTGTTTTTGTGCGGTGTGTTGCATATTTAGTCTCCGAGCCTTCTGCGGAGCCAACTGCTCCCTGCTGGAGGCGTCGTCGTTCGACATCCGCCCCCCTCAGCCCCCGCGCTGTATGTGTATGCGCGGTTATCGTCCCCACCAGTGTCGGCCTCTACGCCCGCATACGTGTCTTGTGCTGTTTTCCGGGATTCCCCACCCTGGCATACGTTCAGCGGCGGTTGTCGAGGTGTTCGCCTTTCTCACGATATCGGACCACCTTGACCCTAGCGTGACTCCAGATATTGTCTTGACGACAGCCTTAGCGCCACTACTGTCTCACACTACAAACGTTTCAGGCAAACTAGAGTTTTGGTTCTCGACACAAACCAACCCACAACCCCCCACCCCCCACGTCACCTATCGCATTTCTCTGCCGTATTGCATAACCGTGTTCTGAATCAACCCAAGCGCGTCAGGTAAAATTACTCCTGTAACTCTTACCCCAAACCCGACCCCCGTCCCCATCGCGACGTGACGGTACGCTACGCCAGACAACTCCCACTGGACGAAGGTGACCGTATTGCAGGACTCTTTCCGCGTGCGGGGCGTAACGTTTGTGAGAGGAGACCCGGTGGTGGTGAAGTCGCGCGTGACAGGAGAAGAGTTCCACGGAGAGATCACCGTCGTCAAGCCCAAGATGGTGGGCACACTCTAGCCAAGAGTAATCCAGGGTCCCGGTTGGGAAAAGCACCACCTCAAGTGCAGCCTGGGGATTCGAACCCCGCGACTAACCTTAATTGAAGTCCGGTAGATCCGTACGTTCCCTTGCATGTGCTGTTCCGCCGTAGCCGAATATACGAAGTAAAAGTAGTGCGTCTTGGGTCCTGCTCCTTCGGGATTCTTATGTCATTTATGGTTTGTGCCCGAGCTTATGTTGTATCCAGCTCGAGGTTGGTACACCGTCATTGCTGTCTGGACTCTTTGCCTCGGCCCAGCCGGCCAGTACACCACGGCAGGTGTGTGCGTCCCGCGCGCCTTCAAAAATACTAGTACCTTCTTTCCAAAATATGAACCACAATGCCATCTTGCTTTGCATCAAAACTGTTGACACATGGCATCCCCCGCTCTGTGTAATCCGTCTCAAATGGCACCGCAGGTGTTTCTGTCTCTGTACGGAGGCGTCAAGACTCGCATCTTTGTGGAGCACATCAGCACCGGACGGCTGACGGTTGCTCGTGCAGAAGCAAAGAGTAGCGTTGCATGAGATGAGGACGACCAGCTGGGCATTCGCTTAGTTTGGGAGCTTGGCACACGGTTGAACGCATGCACGAAAATCTCACGGAAGAGCTGTCACAAAGAATAGACCCTTTCTACATAGGCGAGAAGAGGAGGGGTGGGGGAATGGAGAGCGCTCACGCAGACGTTAGGAGCGGAGCGGCAGAGGCAAGCTTGCCATGGTTACGTGGCTGCTAGAAATTGGGCAATGAGTACGATACAATGGTGTGATGATCGTGTGTGTATGTTTGTGATGCGCGAGGTTGAGCTGGTTTCGAATGGGTATTTATTGTATGCGATGGGGAGAGGCCGACGTGCTTTTGTAGACTTTTTTTTTCCCGACGGGAGCGGAGGCCCTTTTCCCTTGACTGTTCTTTAATATGTTCGTGTGTCGGCCACGAAAACGCCTAGAGTTGTATGTGAACCGATATGTCTTTTGCTTTTGGGGGATGGAAGGCATAGCGGTTGCTTGAATTAGCCAAAGGACAGCACTGACCGAGGGTTGTCAATTTTGATTTTTTTCGGTAAGGGCTTTTACCATGTAGGAAATATTCAAGAATGTTCTTTCTAGTAAGTGTGTATTGATACTCTCAGAGTATGTGCTTAGTAAAAAAACAGCGTCGTCCGCAGATTTTCACTATGATGCGGCGGTTGTCTACAATGCACTCCTCTGTTGCATACCTTAGCGAAGGTTCTACAAATCAACCACAGCCCACCGGACAAAGCAGCTGCAGGGTGCACCCTGGGGAAATAGACTACGTTTAGCACCTCAACATAGGACGACAGAGAGAGGGAATCTTCCTCGGTGGACGTGGGAGAGAACCGACCTTTGTTAAGGTTACCTCCACCACGCCCCCTCCCCTTTTTTATGAGCCGTTCTCTTCATTTTCTCGAGGCTTCAAGGTGTTATAACGGAACCCAACCTGTTGGCGGCGAGTCAATTGTTTTCTTCTTAACAGGCTTCTGAGCGTGTTCTGAACAGGCTTCTGAGTGTGTTATTTTCTTGGCTGCACCACGTCCTCAAAAGTCCAACGAGCTCGTTATCCTGAACGAAATTTAGATTGAAAGTCGCTGCCAGCCCACGGCATGGCTCGTCGACAGCAACGCTAATCAATGCTGCCGCAATAAAGTGGGTACCTTGTGGAGATTGCTGCTTAAACCATTTGGGTCTACAGGCGTCCTGACAGATCATAGGTTGATCATTTGTAAACGCTGATGTTGTGGCATGCCATGGAGTTGCCGCCCTGTATTCCTCCACGCCAGGTGTTGGCAAGTCAATAGGTAGCTGTGTCTTTATTATTCGCATCGACCGCGCTACCCGGTGGCCAATGAAAAGACGTTAGTGCCAGCGGGAAATTATATCGAGGTCCCTGGAACGACCAAAATGAGAAAAATGCACACTGCTCTAACTGCGAATACCAGTGTCCTTTCACAGAGACATACATCAATAGCTCCACATACATACCCTCGCCCGAATCTAGGAAGCCACTAAAGCAAAGACAGGAGGACAGCGAAAAGGGGCACTTCAAGCCCAAACAGGCCAGCATATCGTGGTATGCTGCATAGTTAGTCTATCCTCCAAATTCGAAAATCGTACACTCCCAAGATCCAGCACAGTCATCATGTCAGCGGCTTTTCTACACAGACAGCAGCAGCCGTATCGACGAATCCAACATTTACAGCAGAGTAGGTAGTAACACATACACTATCAGCATAGCCCCACACATACACTCGCCCGAACCTAGAGAGCCGCTGATGCAAAGAAAGGTAGGTGTGTGCTGGTGTGTGCTTGCGAGCTTGCGTGCTTGGGAATGGTGGGAAATTCACAGGAACTGCTGTACAGCAGTGAGCCGGCAAGGCTCGCATTGCGGAGGGGACAGAGAAGTAGTCTACAGAAGTAAAGAACCACCTAGTCTAGACCATAGGTCTACAAGCCCTCTCACTGATCATTTTCATTTATCATTTGAATATACTGAAAATAGATCCATGTTACCCTCGGCCGCCGCATGCTCAAGCGGCGCTCGAAGCCATTCCCTCCACTGCTCCACTGCTCCGAGGTGGCCTGCTCTCGGACGAGCTTGAAAATCTCAACCTCGAACGAACCTATCAAGCTTAAGACTGCGTACGGAGCAAACCGTCAGCCGAAAGTAGAAGTCAATGCGACGCTCGGCCAACGCACGCTCAAGCGGCGCTCGAAGCCATTCCCTCCCCTGCTCGGGCGTCGCCTCCTTTCGGACGAGTTGGAAAAGTTCAACCTCGAACCCATCAATCCGTACTACTTGAAAGTATGCGTAGTACGGAGGAGTACAATCTAGTCGCTCTGTCCGACCGCAGTGAGCGATGGGACTTGCCTGTTGACGTTTTTGGCCAGCTCTTTAGTTGGACGTGTGATGTCAAAGACAGCGAGAACGCGTGCGTGACAGTTACACCTCCTCCCCGTGCGTGCGTGCGTGCAAGCTGTGAGACTGCTGTAGTTTGGAAACGCAGCTTGCCTCGGGCAACCAACCGTGCTGATCCGCTGCAAGATCCTCGGTATCTTTTTGTTTTTGGTGCCGTGAGAGCGAGCTACGGCCTACTAGACTACATGGTACATGAGCTACTTGCAGTAGAATACTGTAGTTCAAGACCGAAGGAGAACACCACACGTATTCCAGACAATATGTTACATTTCTACATTGATTGGCACTCCTTCACCATTCGCTGCGTACAGTAGGCTCCGCCGTCCACCTGGCTGGGTAGTATCATCTGAATCGGTACGCCTATCTACACCAGCACATCGTTTTTGTTTTCGGCGTTGTTCCTCGCGTTTGCCCAAGCGTCAAAATATCCTCGATATCCTATATCGTCGCTGCTCTCGATAGTTTTGTCTATCCAGACGCCGCCGGCGCTGCTGCTGCTGCTGTTTGCCAAGCTGCCTTGACGACGTCCTCAAATAGTGTGTCGTCCTCCACGTCGACACACAGGTCCTGCCACCATCAACATCAGCATCGTCATCATCACGGCCATGAAACGTGACAAGGGCGGTGGGGGGGGTGTACTCATAGTCGTGCATGCCGTAGTCGTTAGACCATTGACCTCGCATCCCTACAAAGCCGGGACGGAGCACGCCGGGTTCTCACCGGACCAGGCTCTCACATCACCAAGCGCGAAGCGCCGTGAGATATTCGGCGAGTCGCATGAAGGGTGCGCTGCATCCTGCTAAGGGTTTTCGGCATCTTGTGCTTACTTCCTTGCGTACGGATGACAGCTGCGTATGACTTCATTTGTTTTCTGGTGTATTCACTTCCAGAGACACTTGTAAGCACTGTGTAACCGCCTCGAGGGTGCTTGACCTATTTAACACAACGTGGTGCGATGACCCCCCTTGCGCGGAGTGAGGGTTCTCGACCACGCACAACATGATCTACTCGACCACCATTATGGTTACCGCCAATAAAATACCGGAGGTAAAAAAAAACGGTAACAACCTGGTTGCCGAGTTCACGAAGTGACTTGGCTTGTTTTACGGCGTCGTTGCCAAGCGACGAAAACCCGTTCCCGATGGCAAACACCGGGGGGAGGGGGCACAGGGGTGGGCGGCTTGTTTTACAACGTCGTTGCCAAGCGACGAAAACCCAACCCCGATGGCAAAAATCGGCTCCGGGGGAGGGGTGGGGGGGGTTATATCTTTTTACTCTGGCAGTACATATATATGTCATTGACCGCGCTAGTAGACTATGAGAGGCACAATCCTTCTTACAGCATGACAAATTGTCGGACTACCCAGAACTCGGAGAAGTTGGACGATGACGGGATCCAGTCTCCGGATTCACATTTGCGAGGAGGACAAGAGGAACAAGACTACACCACTACTATGTACATGCGTAGAATTCCTTATCCAGAGAAGCGTGTGCGCCTGAGTCAAACGCTGTCGTTGCCCTCTGAGCCGTAGTGGCGAGAAGGATTTGACAACCTTTCTCCCTCGTCGACAACTAGAGTTTGACTTCACCCGGAGGAAGGTCCAAATATCTGTGGCATGCCCACATTTGGACCCACGACCTTGGACCATCCCAAGGTTTCGAAGATACCGCCAGATCACGAGGGCAAATCCCGATTTTACCAAAACACGGTTCGTCTAGACCACTATAATAGCACCAACTTTTGCTGTGTAGGTGACCTTCAATAGGGTCCCATCTCTCTCCCCAGCCTCCGTTGAGGACGATTCTCCAAACAAAACAGAGCGGTGTAAAATGTACTGAGAAGCACCTACTCTTCCTCTCGTTGTGGCACACAGAAGTAGTACCTACCTCATGAAACCGCTCGAAGTCGGCTTGAGTCACGCTTCCCGTCCTCGATGCCCCACCTACCCCCAGCCCCGCGCGTAACGCATCCAAGGTTTCCAAGGGGGGTGTGGCTACACCGCCGGTGAGAGCCGTCCCAGCTGCCTCGGCGTCGAAACAGCGCTGCAAGACATCTAGGCGCACCTTTAGCAGTCGCATACCGTAAGCGATGTTGGGGAGGATCAAGACTGTTACGTTCTTCCGCAGGTCGATAAACGGTTGACCTCCAGAACATTCATCCATCGGAGATACTACCCAAGTATTCAGGACAAGACATATACATCGTCTCCAAGAGTTTGTCGTGCCTCTTAACGCACGTCACATACAACGCGCAGGTGTGCGATCGACTCAACTAAATACTTGTAGGTGGATTCCCCCACAGTCAAGAGGCCGCCAGTGCCGAAAGGGTGGTTTTGGAAAGAACTCGTCGAGAGTCTTCCTTACACATGCGGCTCGGCAATGGCAGCTTCTTGGTTGGACTGCAGAGGAAATAGATCTTTAAAAATGATCGATCGCACACGTGTGCGTGCGCCCGCACTCTTACGGCAGGTAGTAGAATTCCCGGCGTCATAACCTTGTACCATAATGCTGCCAAGTCAACAACGTACAAGCTTTGCGCGTTGTGGGTATCGACGTATCTTTGTGCCGCCAAGGACCCCGTGCTACCAATTGTTCTTTTACCACGGGATACCGTTACCGCAGAGCCCACGTGGACCACCACCACCACCCTAAGTACTGCCGTTTCATCCCACTAACCACGTTATTCGCTCTACCACACAGTTGCATACCCGCAACAATACTGTAGCTTGTGCACATTTCCCATTTGTTCCCTCGTGAGTGAATTTGGAGCGGCAAGGGTGTATATGTGTATATTGCTCACGTTGTCATTCCCGTTGGGATTGAAACCGCCGAACGCCTCCTTCACAATATTTCTCCGGTGGTCGCTCAGCGGGACTCGGAGTCCGGACAGGAAGTTTTCGATTCTGAAAAACATAACCAGTTGTAGGTAAACCCACTTAGAGGGTTATCGGTTATGATGCCACCGACCGATGCGCATGCGCGAAAGAAACCAAATCAGAAAGCAGGTCGCTCACGATGCGGTCATGTTTTGCACGGATGAAGGGGGGGGTGTACTCATAGTCGTGCATTCCGTAGCCGTTAGACCATTGACCTCGCATCCCTACAAAGCCGGGACGGAGCACGCCGGGTTCTCACCGGACCAGGCTCTCACATCACCAAGCGCGAAGCGCCGTGAGATATTCGGCGAGTCGCATGAAGGGTGCGCTGCATCCTGCTAAGGGTGTTCGGCATCTTGTGCTTACTTCCTTGCGTACGGATGACAGCTGCGTATGACTTAATTTATTTTCTGGTGCTTTCACTTCCAGAGACAGTTGTAAGCACTGTATAACCGCCTCGAGGGTGCTTGACCATTTTAACACAACGTGCGAGGCGGGGCGGGGGGGGGAGGCTTGTTCTAACGTTCCATGATTGTGAGAAAGTGCAATTTGGTCAGGGAGTACCGGCTGTTGTGGTAGTATATAATCTCTGTCTCTGCAGAAACCTGCCTTGAATGCGAGTCTTTAGTTGCCAGATGTTGTAGCGACATCGTTCATTTTGCGCCGTGTTTTGTTACGAGGTTTCATAAAAAACTGCTGTGTCCCAAACAACCCTTCGTAACCAGCAATTTACTCGACGAGCCAACCTTTCACCGTATCGAGGTAGTCCTCGCGGGACCAAATCGTGCGACCATGCTCAGCACGTCATGCCGTAAGACCCTGTTCAACACTTTACACACTCGATTGCAGACACACGTTCCTTTGCGTTTGACTCATTCGTCGTTCTTAAACCAGACGACTTGACGACCTCACACTTGGCGCATATGAGAGGCTGTAACTCACTGGACGAGGCCGCTGTTGTCCCTTTCGTACTTGCCGAACAGGATGCCGCTCTGCTCCTCGTCCAGCCCCAGCCCAAAGTCGTGAAGGCACCACCTAAAACATTACAGTATAGGAAATGCCGGCCTGCGCGTATGAAAAAACACCAATCTTCAGCAAGGTCCAAAGCTCAACAACGCCTTAACGATTGAGCACGGCTACGGTACAAGTATAGGATTTTGTGTGGTACCGGCGCCCGAGCCCCAACTTCTTGCGCCACTTTTATGATCGTATTAAAATAATGAGCCTCAATGCCTAGCGTGGACTTCGGGTTGAAGCGAGCGCATCGGGTTAGACAGCCGACGGGAAGGCCAGCATCAAAGGAGGCATATGCCTTCCCGTGCATTGTCTGCCTGTTCTTCATTGCTAGTTCTGTCTGTCAAAGTCAACGAAAAGCGGCCAGCACGAAAGGCCAGAGCAGTGCACATTCCTTGGAAATTCTCGTCTCTTGTTCATGTTGGTCGCTAAGTCTCGCACCACAGGGGGTGACTTAGAAAAAGATGCTGCTGCTCCGATCTGCTGGCTGTTTCCGAACCGTGCTATTACTTTCGTTAGACTTGCTGCTGCGGCTGCGATTAGAGTCAGTGGTCCCTCAATAAGTCCGAATACTAGTATCAATGGATTCGGCCGGTCTAATACCCGGCAGCCGGCACATTTCAGAGCGTTAGACAACTTCAATATGCCCTCCGTTTCCCGCGATTTCGCTGACCTTATAGAGGGCCACCGACCATAGTTATGCGGCCATACACACACAGGGACCACTACTGCTGCACCACGGTTGTTGGTTCCGTTTGATCGGTGTTGCGGCAGCCTTAGATTAAGGAGACTGGGGGAAAACGTCAACAAGTGTGCGCGAAAAACAAGCGCTTCCGGCTGCACCTGACGTCCTCGCGATCGAGCTTGCCGTTTCCGGCTGGATCCACGGAACGGATCGCGTTTCGGAGGCACTGGATGCCGGCAACACGGCCGTGGATGACGAGCTGGGCCTGCCGTGGCAACGGGCGGGGGGGGACGTCCTCTTATGGTGTGCACGCCGTAGCGGTTAGACCATTGACCACGCGCCCTCCGTCTCATTCGACTGCTTGTCTTACTCAATTGACCTTTGACCGGTGACGACGACGCGAGGTCACCCCTTATTTAGACTGACAACCTAATAATTATTCTCAGCTGGGTTTCCCCACTGATGGTATCAGGAGCGATGGTAGCGTGTTCTATTCGTTCGGTCCCGTCTACAATGCAAGGTCCTTGGTGCCTCACTGCCATGTGATTATACCGCCACCGCCGCATCTGCATCTTGCTGTATAGTCGTGGGCGGTGGTCCCTCTATAGGGCTGGGTCCCTTCAGAGGGAGACCGGTGAATTATCTCGCTTGGCACAGATAATAGCATTTATCAACTTGTATGATTACGTTGTAGCGTGTGCGCGCTACCAAGGGCGGGTGAATCGACTTGGTGGCACATCGCCGCGCTCATCGAGATCCCATGACGGCATGTAGTCTAGGTATATATCTCGCCTTCTTGAGCAGGTTCTCCGCCGTCATCTCCGGAGGAAGCTGCCGTTCCCCCGCCTCTTCCGAACTGCCACCTTCAGCGTTTGCCGCGTCGCGTGCCCTCAGGCGCACCATCCAGCGGTTGGCTCTTAGCTCTGCCTTCGCGGCGGCGGCAGCGGTTGTCCTCCCTGACGGGAAAAGAGCGCAGGGGTGGGGGGAGGGGGGCGCGGAATAGCTGGGCGTCGAGCTAGTGGAGGGGGGGGGGGTCGCGGGATAACTGTGTCTCGAGCTAGTGGCGGCGGAGGAGGCGTGAGATAGGTTTGAGTTCCGGTCCGGGGGAGATTCGAGTTGAATACATACTACGAACAACAACGGTGAGCTAGAAAATATGGGATCCTTGTGGTCCTTGAACACTAGATGGTACTGTTTGGACGCAAGGCATCGTAACCAAACCGAGGTTTGGTCGCTCTTTGGAATCGTGGAGATTCGAGAGGTGTCAAAACGTACCGAACCCTAGCTCACGAACGCACACTGCACGCCACGTTTTTAAGTGCTTGCGATACAAGGCTTGTGGTTGAGTGACAATGGGTACAAATAGGAGGCTGAACTAAGGTGCAGCAAACAGCGAAAACGGGGTGGTACTTTCAATCGTGCACAGAACGAAACACGCGGACAGGGTTCATCTTGTAAAATTCACCCCCAGTGCAATCTTCTCAACAAGCCTTAGGCAAAAATGCGGCCACTCATGATCTCCCTGCGTGGTTTATACCACAAAAATGGCTGCTCTGTTGCTCAGACGCGGTCTATCGTACTACACGCGCTTGCGCGTAGCGTGCGCAGAAAGAGAAGTGCTGGCGCCCACACACGTTTTCCACGCCTCCTTGTAAGGTGGTGGGAAAACGCGCTGCTGTGTTTTTTTATGCTTACTCCCCGTCCTCTCTGCGCTCGGCATATTGTCAGTTGTGCGTCCCACCTTGAGTCTCGGAGAGGAGCTGCAGGCACTTGCCGTTCGTTGTCCTATTGTCGCAGCAGACCTGGACATGACACATGGCACATGGAACGATCGACGATTGTAAGGATCTCCATTTGTGCGAGTCACCTCTCCCCTCCCCACATTGAATATATTTCCAGCTTCTCCCTGCCAATTGCGCCTACTTTTTGTCCTTGTCCTCCCACCCCCCACCCCCTAAACGCGTATCTCACCTCGAACTCCGCCCCAAAATCGGTAGGCTCGATGTTTGCCCTCTCGCAACTGAGAGCCATGAGGGTGTCGCGGTGTTGGAGGACGACCTGTCAGATTGTTAGATTCAGATGATACGACGCGGCGCTACTTTAAGATGACGCCAAGGATCGGCGAACCAAGTTGTAGTTCAGCAGCTTGGTTCGACTTGCAGTCATTCGGGGTAATAGTCGCGTTCGAATAACGTTGGCACCACGTTTTTTGGACGAGTTATACAAAAGGTTGACGGAGTAGCTGCAACAGCACCCCCCTCATTCCCACCACCACGGCCAGCCACAACAACAACACCAAAGGGAGCGCCGGCGTCGGCGATGAGACTAACAACAACGACGGCTTGTCAAGTCAATGACAACAATGGCAACGAAAACAATGATCGCAGCGATATTTACAACCAGCAGACTTTGGCGGGCAACAGAGCAGACGGCAGCAGACAGCCTACCTCGGTGTCGACACACACGGGGGAGCCGACGCCCAAGATCCTGTCCACCCTCCCGTCCTTGCCGTGGGTGACCTTCTGAAACTGCCACACGGTCCCGCTCGACGCGCCAGCCCGTAGAAACGCCGCTTGCTTGTTGGAAACCTTCGAAGACAGGTTCTGTGTCTTGAGGGCTGTCCGGGATGTGACACACGTAAAACGCCGATCGATGTGGGCCCACATGGCCATCGACAGAACGACGCCATGATTGGGGTGGTGTGTACGCGCGGAAGGACTGAGGGTCGATTTTGCACAGACGTAGCGCGCCTTCTTGTACTTTCCCTTTTGTATAGATATGGGAAGCGTTTCTCCCATGCGTTCTTGTAGGGGCTATAGGGTTGACACTCTTCTGCATGGCACCGTTTGGATGGGCCCACACCGCTGTTTGTTTTATGAAGGAAACGGCTCCTTTATCAGTACTTTCTCAGCTGAGGGCATCCCTTGTTTTATGCCCTGCCCATAAGGAAAGTGCCAATGGTTTCGATGGAACGTCTCACCCAACGGAACGAAATATGACAGACCCTCCAAAACCTCGTCCCGGCGTGCACGTGGACGCGGTTCGTTGACACCGTGAGTCTCGCCTCCAAGCAAACCGCCCGTAGTCATTTATAGCAACACTGCGAGCAACCTCGACCCCGCCGATTTCGAACAACCCGCCGGAGCACACCGTTGGAAAACCACGTGCAGATAATCATAGCTAACACTTTGCTTGTCCCTGGAAAACCAAGCGGAGGCAATCGTCGCAATAAAAAACAACGCTTATCCTGGGGAACCAAGAACCATCGCAGTGAACAGCAACGCTCATCTTCGGTAACCAACCAAGAATCATCGCAACGAAAACAATGCTCATCCTCGGTAACCAACCAAGCGGAGACAATCATCGCAACGAATTCGTTACCCACCCGAGGCGAGGTAGAGAGGTGGTCGCCGCATGTTGACGGATTCGCACACGCGGAGACCCGGGTCGCCAACGAGGTGAAACAGGTCACCGTACCCAACCTTTTCAGTTAGGGTCAAGGTACCATGTAGAGCAGCGCATGTTATATTGCTCAGTTGCGGATGAAAAAAAAATGACGGTTTCGTTTTGGGCAGTTGGCCTGTGACCGCGGAAGGCATTCCGGGTCAGCTGGACTCGTACCGAAGATAGAAGGTACTGAGCGGAGACCAGAACGACGTACAATGTGAAATACCAACAAGGTAATAACAACAACAACAACATTTTTTCTAGGCATTGGAGTAGAGTGCGTGCGGCGTCGTGCAGGAACTTTTTGATAAAAACGTGGCGGGTGCTGCAGCTCCTTTCGGGCTCACTCACTCACTCATGGTGGTAGCGATTCGGCAAAGAGCGCGCGATTTAGTTGGTCTGTTGCCACAGAAATTGGCTTATCGCAGCATGGTCAGAAGGGTACGTGGACCGTATGACAAACACGACAGCGAGAGACACAACAAACAAGCAACGACAACCGATGAGCGGTACCACCTACTCTATTTTCCTACCATCAAAATTAGCAGCAGTACATACCGTGAAGCTAGCCCCTGGTTATCTCTGGATGTTGTCTATTTTTGTTGTCATGCACTCACCAGCTGCCCTTCGACGCTCGGCAGCTTGTCCCTCATCTCTTTGTGCATCTGTACCTGTGTCGCCATATCCTGCGTGCACGATTTGCCAGTCATTCCGAAGCGAGTCGAATGAGTCGATCGAGGCAGTCACACCCGTGGGGCGCACGTTGAAAGAACGGCATGGTAGCTGTAGCGGTCACCCACAAGACCAGTTAAGCTCGCACGCCCGCAAAACTACCCCGTGATGACCCAGCTCGGCATCTAGCTAGCTAACTCTTTGAAGCCACGCCGAACTATTTTCTCCCTACCCTTGGATATGTAATTTTTTCTCCGGACAACAAACGCTGTATGGTTCGGGGCCACCGGGCAGGATATATTTCGCATTGAGAAGTGGGGAGGAGCTATCCCACCGCGGTGCTACCTAGGACATTCAAACACTTCACATGTGGCATGCGAGAGACAGACAGAAAATCCCGTTCCGGTGAAAATTGATCCTCGGCTATCAGCTCAACCAAAAATACATAGTGCCCGTTGGCTGTGGGTGTTGAATCCATCTATCTACCCCGACAACGTCGCCCTTGACCTTTTTCGTCGTCGGAAGGAATGAAGCCATAGTGAAAGGAAGCTTCGAGGCGGTAGGTATTGTGAATTTTAGAAAGGGTATTGTCTTTCGGGAGAGCGAGAAACGATCTCCACGCACGACCCTTTCTCAATTCCGCGACCACACCGCTGGCGATAACCAGCTCCTCAACAATACCTGACAGCAGACTCACGCAGGGGGCGACGCCCTCGTCTGATCCTCCCTACCTTAAGCCGCGGGTCGTTGACCGCGACAACCTTGAAGGCCATGCGGGCGGGCGAGGGGGACTGCGGAGGGCACGGGCAGACCGTGGCGAGGTAGGTCTGAGAGCCGAGAGAGATTTCCTCGAAAGGATCGCACGCTAGGATACCGCCGACCTTCGGGAGGAAAGAAGGAAACAGTCAGCCGGGCAAGTAACAGCCGGGGCAACGGTACCAGGGGGAAGGTGGGAATTCTCGTCATCATGCATATGATGGGGCCCGCGGTAGAGCCGCAGAGATGCTATCGTTGCCCGCATCTATCTACTGACTCATCACGGAGAACACCGGGTTTTTACCCTTCAGGAGATATGGCGATCAGGGGGGATGATGGTACATGGTGTTACAGGCTTGCACCGCACAATATGGGCCAAACCCCATCGCGAAACTGTGACTATTAGTAGTGCATCAGACATATACCTGTCAAGGCATCGATCCGAACATGCATGTTGGTGTTTATCAACAGGGCGCTGAAAAGATTCTGCCGAAGCCTACGACAGCGTGTCCAAGTTTTACAGCACAGAGCTTGTGCTTCGGTCACCTCTTGTCCTAGAGTAGAGCTGGATCGTGACAGCAAGTCACGCAACGGGCCACGCAATCAACAGAAACATCAACAGCACCACCACAACAAAAACAATGACACTGGCAACGACGACAACGACGACAACACCCTCAACAACGGCAACAAAAATGACAACGACAGCGACAACAACATCAGCAACGACATTAACAACGACAACAAAAGTTTTTCTCGAACCAAACGCGCCACGTCGTTTGCCCAACACATAGATAGCTCTCTAGGCCGGCCACTCACCTCAGCGCTCTCAAGCTGGATGACGCTGCCGTACCTCAAGATTTTGTCCTCACTGTACGACAACGGCACCTGTTGGCATGGTACACGAAACAACACCGTCGAGCGGCGCCACAGCACGAATTAATGTTTGTGGAGATATGGCGATCGACGCAGAGAGGAGTTATTCTGTCGCGCAAGGGTGGATTGCTGTCACTTACCCACCAGGCGATTCTGATACCTCTTGCAACATGCTTTCCCCGGCTGGTGCGCCAAACATTCACCAAATGGTGTCAACTAGTGCAGAACAGTTGAGACGGCAGCACCGCACGCAGCAGGCAGTGCAACAGGAGCAACAGCAGCAGCAGCACATATCGCCAGTCTACCCTCCTACGAATGTTCTAGCCCCCCCCCCCCCTCCGATTTCCCTACCCCGAGAGGGATGTGGTCAAGCATCAAAGTCCTTCCTTTCAAAGACTCCGCAAGATAATCCTCCCCCCCACTCCCCCGCCGGACTTACTTTCTGCATGCAAGTATCCATTTTCTTCCTACGGTAGTCGGAGGCCAACAGCTTGCGGTCTTTTCTGTCCGTGAACGCCTTGAACCGCCCTTCCGCGAGACGCTCGTCCTCGTACCTGCCAGAGAGGAGTACAGTAGTTGCCGCTGATTTTGAATTGTGCTTTGAACAACTGATGTGCGTGCATTCTAAAGGCGTGTGGGTAGCGGTTGCATGGTGCAGTGCCGGCTCGCTCGTGAGCAATAAATAGTTGCTTTGAACACAGGCTCAAATACCTTGCCCTGTCTCAGCGATTGAAGACAGGCCATATGTTGGTATGAATAGGTCTCATAGGACCAAGTCTACAGAGTACCCATGCTTGTACTCTTGGAAAATAGGAGCTAGCGCAACTGTTCTTACTTTTCCAAACCTGTGCCCGGATTTCTTGTGGGATGTCTCTAGTAAGCGGTCGGCAATCTTGTACTACAGTACTGCGGTCGACTACCTACTTGATGAAGAGTGAAAAAGAAAGAGAGTCACAGAGCAAGGAGGGCTACAAGCACTGCCACGGGTCCGCGGAGACCCATCTCCGCTGTCCCAAAGAACCGTGACGATTGGCCCGTGCGGAGGCCACATCTACAAGTATCTCCAAAACGCCCCCTTGTCGCTACAGGAACTTTCTGTGCGTGTATTTATTTCTCCTTAATACCCCACACATGACATTTTTGTGACCACGGACCGCGTCTTTGTTAGATTCTGGGATTTGCAACTGACACGAGTTTAGTGTGAAGACAAAATAACAACAACACATACATACATGCACCGTATGTAGTTACGCTATTCAGACCAGGCTGTTGAACCGTTGTGTCTACTGAGTAGGCAAGGTTGCTACTGCTGCTGTACCACCCGGTGACGAAGCATGTATTCTACCTGTGAGACCGACACCACAGCTCGAATCAAGGGCATGCCCACGAGTAAGCACACAGCATGCATAAACTGGACGATAAAGAGATGTAATCAAACTCTCTTCTTCAGGGCGTTGTGGCGAACAGCAGCTCACACAACCCCGGTGGTTTAGTGGGTAGCTTCGCAGCCTGCTAAGGGCCAGGTCATGGGTTCGAGTCCCGGTAGAGAGAGTTTTTTCTCACTAAATAAATCGTGGTCTAGGATGAAGAAAGCGACGCGCTGCAAAGCTCGTTTGTTAGTAAACCATAGTCTAATCGACTTCGTAAGTCGCGAGGGAAAACCGAGATTGCTGTATGTACCCTTCTCGCGATAAAAATACCTCAGGCATAAACCGCAGGAGGGGGTCCAACCCCCCCCTCCAATGTGACCCCGGTTGGGTCGTCTAGCAAGTAGAAGTGGAGGATAGGGGCCAGAGGGGCAGACGACAGAGTCCAATAATGGGAGAAAAACAAAACAAAAACAAAAACAATGTTGACCGCGCTCATTGTTCTGAAATTAAAGGGCGTTGTCTAGGCGGGGAGATTCAAACTGGCTCACCAATTCCCGATGCGTGTTTGGGATCCGTACCGCTGGGCGCCGGCCATCTGCTGCGGAGTAAACTGCATGGTAGATGACAGGCAAGGAACCAGGTATTTTCTTTGGTTAGAAAGTGCCTTCCTCTCGCTATACGCGTCGGAGATGCGTGCGTTGCACAGCAGCACGAAGTGCACGGAAAACAAAAACGCGGCGGGATCGCGGTTGTAACCGTCCGCACGCCGCTTCATGTGTGTGCGTACCGCGTACCGCATCATAGTCTTTTTTATTTTTTTTATTTTGTGTTTTGTTATTATTTTGTCCAATCATTGGACTCTGCCCCTCTGGCCCCTATCCTCCACTTCTACCAGCTAGATGACCCAACCGGGGTCACATAGGAGGGGGGCTTTGGACCCCCTTCTGCGGTTCCTGCGTGAGATATTTTTATCGCGAGAAGGGTACAGCGATCCCTTCCCTCGCGACTTATCAAGGCGATCAAGTCCTCTTGCGGTTACTTGTATTGTGATGAACGAAGGATTTGTGTATGAGTTGTCACCGGCCGAACACATCGATCATGATGAAACGGCGCCGCTGTTGTCGCCAGGAAGGTAATGGTGGCTGACGGCGCGGGAGGAGGGGGTGATTCTCTCCCTCTTTGCCTACGTATGTCCGATGTCATCATGATCCGTATGCATACGTGCGTACAGCTTTGGCTTATAGGATAGCTCCTTGTTTGGTTGGGTCGTCGGTCGTCATTGTCAAGCCGGACGCAAGATGACTGCTGTTGTAATCAGTGAACATCCGCTCCAAGCAGCGCGCTCGCTACAACCACGATAACACTGCGACGACAAAGGTGTAGCGCACCACGAATCTGACAGAAACGACACCTTCACGTCACTTCTTGCAGTCTTCCCGCACCTCTGCCGCACGGTGGGCGCGACTATAATAATGTTGTTGGCAACCGCGACAAACACACGCGCGACAGAAATTATCGATTCCACGCAAGCCACCAGCAGCCGGTGCAGCAGCGGGACCATCATTAGAACAAGAGAGGTTCACACTTGTGATTCACCAGGCAGAGGGGACACAGCACATCGATCGACAGATTTTCCCACCACCCAGGAGACAAAGCTCGTCGCCCTGTCCGCCCAAACTATCTATCACCCGCCCGCCGCCGCTGCCTCCATCTGCGCCTCGCCAACGAAAAAGACACGCTGCTGCTCGTACCTCGTCATCTTCCAGACGAGAGAGAGGGCGCATGCATCAAAAATCGTCAAAACCGAAGAAGCGGTAAGCACAAACAACATTTCTTTTAGAAGGAGGATGGAAGCTCTCCGAACTCGTGGGGTCCCAAACCGAACCGCTCGCCCTAGGAAGCTTGATCCTCGTGGAGTGGGGGGGGGGGGGGGGGGGGG
>CACKRE030003346.1:111980-122734 GCA_902602495.3 Ectocarpus sp. CCAP 1310/34
GGGGGGGGGGGGGGGGGGGGGGGGGAGGGGAGATACGTGAGCACGACGGCTGAATCATCGTTCGGGACGAAAACTTGAGCAAAATACGCCCAGCACCTAGCAGGGGTGTCTCCCCCTTTCTCACTGAAAGGTTTCTGCACATCCCAATGCATCTGAAACCGAAGGAGAGTAGAGGCTTTTGTGACGACCAGAATACGTGCTGCATTTTTCCATGTCTCTGTTTCGTGGAACCAATGAGGTCGGAGGGTAAATCTATTAGCACAAACCAGAATTAACAATATTCCTCTTGGAAGAACACACTCCGGTGCATGTTGTACGCCGTCGATGTCGAAGGATGGGGCCATCATCTTCATGTCTCACCTAAGCCCCCCATGCGCATTTCCCGCTCAAGACAGGGCGATCACAAGAGAGTAGGTTGTTAAGACACGCACAACGTTCACCACCTTAATGCCAGTGCACTGAAAATACAAGGACAAGCACATTCCTTGCGACAACTAGTGCACATTCCTCATCTTCGCCTTGCGCGCCCCCATGCCCCACTGCCAAACGTCCAAGGCGCCAAGCGAGCTATTGTAACTCTCCACCTTCGTTCCTTCCGCGCGCGGGCAATGCACCGCAACGTGCACTGCACTATCCGCACCCCGAGCCCAACTCAACCCTCTCAGACACGCGGGATCTACAAGAGTGGCCCACGTGTCCCCTAGGCGTTGTGTCCTTGTACCTCAAAAAGAGGCCTTTCGGCGCAAGTCTTGGTTGACCCCAAGGGAGCAGCCCCTCCGAGTTTGGGTATACTGCTGTACGATGGGTGGCCATTTACCTTCATGTCAAACGACAGAGAAGAGTGTCCGCCAGGCGCACCCCCGCCGAGCCCGGCCCCCAGCCCGCTCACGCCGCCATTACCCGCCGCCGCACCGCCTCCCCCGAGGCCGTGGTCATTGCCGCCGCCGCCGCCGCCGCCGCCGCCACCGAACGGGGTTGGACTCGCCCCTGCTCCGTCCATCGCGAGCTGCCCCGTGTTCAGGCGTTGGGATGCCATATTTGTTGCGCCTGCTTTGGAGAATGGGCGTATTGTCGTAGGCGATTAGGGGCGGGGTGGAGGAGGTATGGATCGAGGCAACCCGGCCTTGCGAACGCAATCTGGAGCTTCAGAGAACTGGGGAGGTGGGGGGAAAATAGACGCTCGGAGCAGCATCTGTGGAAACGCTACAAAACGGAAAATGAAGCGGCTTGGGCAACACGTGACCAACGGTATGGATGGCACTTCGGCATGCAGTCAGAGAATCGTCAGGTCGACAAAAATGCACCACACAGAGTCGTGTAGACAACCGCGAGAGGTTTTAAATTGCGACACAAGAGAGAGGTGGAGTCAATCAGAGAGGTCTCAGAGGTCCTTATCGAAAAAACCTCACGAGACCCTTCGCAAGTGCGTGATTGATTGATAGAGCGGAACGAGCAAGCACACAAGGAGGGGAAGCCTCCAACACAGGAAAACGACGAAAACAAACTGGCCTCTCCAACTGGAACACCTGCCAACGAGACCTGGATCTCATTTACAGGATCTACCGCTATCCCACCATGCGAAAGTGAAAAGTCCGCATGTCTAGTGATGCAAGCACCTCATCAGCCAGGGAAGCCTGACACGAGTAAATCAGGATCTCTTCTATCCCACCCGGCAAAGGAATACGTCCGCACATCTTATGATGCTAGCACCCAAACCAGCCAGGACACGATTGGACCCGAAACACACGCGCAGTACAGCAACAGAGAATGCGATACGTCCACGTATCAAATAATGCCAGCACCCAGGGCAGTCTGACGCACCATGAACCCCACCGCAGTACGGCAACGAAACGAACCAAAAAGCGATGCTTGCGCCCCGACTGCCACCAATAATTCGCCGGAACCCCTATTCTCTGCCGTTCGGCTTTTCAACAGCCATCTTCGTAAAAGGAGGCGGGACAAATGCCTAAAATGACTACAATGCCTACAACGATTGTCATGCGGGAGTTCTTACTAGGCATGCACACAGCTGTCGAACTAAAACACCGAGAGACAAAAACGCGCCGCACGTGAGTAGTATGGTTCGCGTGACGTTCACATGCCGCGAAGCCCTTCTCTTCCCGAAACACCTTCAAGACTCTTGTGACTTTGGTGGGGTGTTTTCCTTCCAGCGATGAAAGACTCCTAAAAAATCACACCAGAATTTCACGTCCACACTGCCAAGAAACAAGACAGGTTACGTCGTCGTCAACGTGGTTGGTAGCCTAGGGATCAAAAATCACCGAAGAGGGGCATTGACATTCGACTCAAGCATCCCATGACCACACCAAACATCATCGGCCCACGTGCTGTTGCCCACCCGACAACCACGGCTCCTCACCCCTCACTTACCCTTGTTGTTGCCGACAGTTGAGAGCAAGTCCGTCGCCGGGTAAGGCATGCCGTCCTGCATCGCCCGTTGACCTGCTGCTGCTGCTCCTCCCCCCGGTGCCGCCGGGTGTTGCATGTACATGCCGCCGCCGCCGCCGCCGCCACCTGCACCCCCTTCTCTTTGGGCAACGCCGGCCCCGCTCGCCGCGCCGTTACCGCCTCCCGCTGCGCCGCCGCCGCCGCCCCCGGCCCCGCCGAGGGCTTGGCCGTGTGCTCCGCCCGCAGTCGCCGCTCCTGCTCCTGCTCCTGCTGCTCCCGGCATTCCGAGAGCTCCGGGCGTGCCTCCTCCGGCTCTCGCTGATAGCGTGCTGAATGCTGTCGGCTGGTTGGGGAGTGTGCGGGTGGTGGTTTGTGGTGGTTTGTGGCGGTTTGGTGCGAAAATAGCGAGACTGTCAGCAGCATGGTGTTTCGGTACTCGATGGTGGGCATCGCTTTACGGTAGAAGCGGAGAGTAGAAGGAAGGATGAAAGGGTCGGTATCATGGTTTGAGCAAGACATGTACATGTAAATTTATGCGGGAAAAGACGGTGTGTTTTCGCGAATGGGCGGTGGCACGGTTTGAGCCAAGCTCATCAACGGAGGTGACAGTGCTAAAACGGCCGGTACGTGTGCTTGGTGCTTTGCTGGAAATGTACAAATGACCTGCCAAGCCAACATAGGCCATTGGAGAAGGACAGTGCAACGGCACCGAGACAGCCAGCGCGGAACTCTTCAAGCCCGGCTTTCAAGTATCCCGTAGAACGCGGTGTAAAAGACAAGCCATGCACACCAAGGCAATGCCAACGAGCCACGCATCCAAGTGCGCACGATATCCCAAGGGTCCCAACAAGCAAAAACAAGTCAACGAGCCCTTGCTCTGGAAAAAGCAAAAAACCAACAACGCGAAACCAAATCCCCTCCCACACACATAGGCCTCTCTGTAGGCGGGTATGCTGCCTTGCGGCGGACATCTCGCTTCAGAACCGCGTTCAAAAACGATTATCGACGGCCCCTTTCTCACCATCTGACCGCCGCCGCCGCCTGCCCCCGCCTGCCCCATGCCTGCTCGCCCCCCTCCCCCCATGCCATGCATGCTAAATCCTCCACCAAACCCCCCTGCACCACCGGTGTACCCCGATGCGTCATTCATGGGCAGCTGCAGCTATTTCCGGTCAAAGCGGGGCGGGAGGGACGGAGATGCAAGCAGGAAAGTTGTAGAGTTTGTCAGTCAGGCGGTGGAGCTGCTGCTGCTGCCGATATTGACCTCCGGGTGATGAGTAACACGCCATTTCGAAGACACATAACGACTCAAAACACCCCTAGCAAAGTCCTCAAAGCAAATAAAGCTAACCGTACCCCAGCCACTGCCCATCTTGCACGGAGGTCTGGGGACAGTAGGGAGGCCATCCCTACATGTATCCGTAGTCTACACTTAATGGGTAGTAAAAAAACCAGCGTGAGTATTGTAGGGTAATCAAATCAATGGATCCTACTACACCTGGCTGCACCACCAGTTCTGATCGTGAATACACTTAGTTTTCTCCATACTTTTCCGTATCCAGAGAGCCATGCCAGCTGGTGACGGCCCCTCTAGGAGTGGGGGGGGCGCACCGGGCTATCGTGGGTTACCAGGCAGTCAGGGGCATTGTGGTATTTGCATATAGGTCGCGGGACGAGCACACATATGTCGCCATAACAACTGCTTTAGACATGTTACGCATACGTCGAAGTGCGACAATTTTTTCTTCGGAGCAAACACACAAGGTTACGTGTTCGGTCCAAGAAGATGACGCTGACGGTTGACGACCGAAGCGACAACTGGGCGATTGTTATTTCGCCTCCAAATTCAAAGTCAGAAGAGCGGGTGAATATTTGCAATGGTACCGAAAAGTTTGAGAGGTTTCGTATGTACGCATTGTGAGTGCATGTGTAGTCATGTTTTTCGTCAACCGCACGTCAACGTCGTTCTGAATTAGCACCGCTGGTCTGGGGTTCCAAGCAGTGTATCGGGCTGTAGGAGGGGAAGACTCGAGCTCGCTCGGAGGCGGCTGGTTTCTTCGTGTGGGCGAAACGGCTAACGATGCTGTATTCTTACACGAGCGGGCGTTAGCCTAGACTGGATACCTACTCGTGGTGGATCTCAGGCTACTTGCTGAGGGTGGAACAACGCTTGAGGCTGCACCTGCTCCTGAATCAAGACCTTCTACGCGCGACGCGTTCTCAAGGTCAACAGGAGGTATAGCGTCCGAGGGCAACGTGCTCAGTTCCGCCGTCAGCGATACATGACACACACAGAGTAGCGCGAGTACAGGCGTTACACCAAACATGCCTCTACTGCGCCCATGCACAGACGCCTCGGTTTTTGCCACCTCAAACGAGCTCTTCCCACTCTTTACCATGCCCACGAATCCTGCAATCGAGGTCTCAGATCATGAGACCCAGAGGAAGGACCGCAGATCCAATCAATGAAATCAAAAGCTTGACTCCTCGACCAGCACTGGAATCGAGATGCCACACGCGCTTGCATCAACCTTGACCCCCACGGCTGGCACCTCATACAGCGGCGGCGATGCGTCTGCCCCAACTTACAAAAGAAAATCACTTCACCATGATGGGCCAAAATCCGGCGATCCGTCCAAACCGCTTGATGCGTGGGACGAACGTCTGGTAACGGACTATATTCGCGAAGTGAGTGACAGCTACGAAACTGCCTACGCGCTTGCGATCCGGCCCAATAAATGCTCGTACGACGGAGGGTCGCTTGGAAAGTGGTGAGAAAACTGCGCACAGAGCAAGGGCAAGAAGAAACAAGCAAAAAGGGGGGTACGGAGCTCTCTCCCTTGTCAGCGAAGCAGCCCCTTTTATTCTACAAGGCTCCACGCGATCGATACCCCAATACGAGAGGAGCTACCCTGATGTTGGACTCACCCGCCTCCGTGGTTATCCCGGTCACGCTCTTCCCCCTAATCTCTTGTCTCTGCGTGGTGCTGCGCCCAAAAATCGGCCCTGGGGGTTCCGTGATCGCAAACGAGGGCATATTTTCTCCGTGAGCAGGGACCCTCCGAAAAATGGCGGGGCTGCGGCGGAGCACGAGCAGAGCTCAGCCAGGCAACCACAGCAGCAGCGAGGGCTACAGAGCGAGAGCGAGAGCGAGAGAGAGAGAGAGAGAGATCACGTAACTAGTGGACAGCGACGCGAGAGAGCAACAGCGAATCCTTCTACGGCGGCGTTGGTTCAATTTTCTTGGAGCTTTAGACAAGGCTGGAAATCCGAGCGGTGTTTTCGAGCGCGGGGCGAGGAGGGGCGGATATTGCTGTCGGTTGTTGCTAAGCTCGGAGGTCTCGCGAACAAAGCTGCACCATGGTGAGTGGGTGCAACATTCGTCGTGGCTAATCTAGTAGTTCGATCTTGTTGGTTGGGCATCGTGCCGGTGTTTCCCGACCACGTGCGGACAAGGCAAAAGGGGATGGCCAGGTCTGCCAGTCGACGCTGCTGTTGTTCATTCCTGGACAAGAGTGTTTGATTGCGCGGCTGTGTCGTGGGCAACAACAGCAGGCAGCCCAATCGCGCGTTGGCTGAGTTGAGCGGATGGTCGGATCGTGCAACACCCGCACCGACTGTGCCCTCATATATTTTTGTTTCGGCTATTGCCATCTTACGGCGTTTTGATTGCTTTATTCTTTCCTGCCTCCCGCTGCAGCAGCATTTTGGCTCCTCGGCTACTGCCGGTCCCCCCTTGCTTTCTTGTTGTGCAACACTTGACTCAACCACCAACAACGGTGGATGTTGGCTTTACCCGATCTCTAGAGACGATTACCTATCTGATATCCGGCTGCATCTTGGAGAAACTTTGCATATTTCTGCAGAGTAGACGTGTGCATCCCTGTTGCTTATAGTTTTCAATTTCACGGGTGCCTGAATGAGGTTGACTGCATTTCATTCAGCAGCTGTCGGATGGTCTTGACTCCCACGAACTGATAAGAGATACGTGTTGTCCGCAGCCGCCAAACGAAAGGGCCCAGTAGAGATAGCCCTGCGGGTTTCCTGGAGACCCGCTACGACATATATATGCCAACAGGCAGACCATCTCTCTGGCGTTCATGGGCAGATGGCAGCAAATGGTTCATCGTGAACGACACCCCCGGCGTGTGTTGGCTATTAGGTGCACCACTTGTGCGCCACAGTCCTCCCTTCTTTTGATCGGAGCACGTGGTCGAAGGCACGGTGCCGCCTCTCCTCCTGCTGTTGCACGAGTTGGGTTGTGTCGTTAGCTCCCTTTCAGCGCGGATAATGCTCTATCGCACCGAATGGTGAAATCTAGCACCCTAGCGAAGGAACGTTAAGGTTTCCCACACCCAACCAACCGTGCTAACCGTGCGGACAGCGAAGTTGCGGGTCGCGCGGAGCCAGGGAGACCGCCCCGCATCATTTTCGATCATGTTGTTGAGTGAAATCGACTGCGTATTATCAACAGTGGCTCAGCATGTCGGCACACCCACCTCGCGATTAGAGCAGAAGCCTTCTCTTCTCCGTGTGTTCTTTTGGCTACGTTTGGACTCTTGACAAGGCTTTCTGTCTTCTGATTGCTTTTTGCTCTTGACGCTGCCGTCATATCGCTCCTGCCGCGTCGCGTGCTGCAGTCGATGTCTCGGAGCAGCAAGATGCTGCAGTACGTGAACTACCGCATGCGCATCACCATCCTGGATGGGCGAGTGCTTGTGGGGACCCTCATGGCCTTTGACCGACACCTTAACCTGGTGAGTGTTGCTCTTCACCCATGAGCTGCTGTTCGAGTGTGGCCCGAGTTGTGCTCCTGCTGAAGCTATTTCCTGTTGCGTCTCTCTATCATGGGGCATCCAATTTGTGGACAATGTTTGCGTTTTCTTGGTATCATTGCTTGTAAAGCATTAGTTTTTTCGTGGTAGTTTTTGGTGACGCCTAAGCGTTTGCAGAGCTCGACAAGATTCGCGGTAAAGCTCTTTCGCAACCACGAGCGTTACTTGATGCTGAAACCGCCAGCCATCCTTACTTGTCCATGACCTAGAATCTACAGGCTTTTAGCAGCACCCCATGTGTTGGGAGACCTGTTTCCCACCTACCCCACTATCCCTAAAGGTCCATCACACACAAACCCCCACTATCGAAACAATCGCTCGCCTTCCCTCTCGCATGAAAGTCAAGAGCCTCTAAAACCATCCCAATCAACCCCCTTTAAGTGTTTCGTCGTCCCTTTCACATGAAACTCAAACGCCTCATCCGACGCAACCCGCCTCCAACAAAACACTCACTCATCTTCCGTCTTACGACGCCACTCATGGGGCGGGGCCGGGGCCGGTGCTGATACCATCAGGTACTAGGCGACTGCGAAGAGTACCGTAGGTTCAAGCCCAAGAAGGGCTCCGAGGCAGCCGCCGGCATCCACGAAGAGCGGGAGGAAAAGCGAGTGCTGGGGCTTGTCCTACTCCGCGGAGAGAATGTCCAGTCCCTCACTGTGGAAGGCCCGCCGCCGGCAGAGGACACGGGCAAGGCGACCCCGGGGGGCCCCGGGGTGGGCCGGGCGGCGGGGCGCGGGGTACCCACGATGCCGGTACAGGGCGCGCCCCGGGGTCTCGCTGGGCCCGTGAGGGGGATCGGCGGGCCGGCGTCTTCGATGATGCAGCCCCAGGCAGGCGAGTGTCGTTCATTTCTGTCGATTTGCTTATGGCGAACCCCGAGTTCCGCGGTCAAGTTTTAATCGTTCCACCAAGCGGGGGTTTCATTTGTGCGTCTTTCCGTGGAATGCGGTTGGTTGCCGAAATGGTTGTTGTCAGCCCGCCTTGCTGTGGCATGAGAATCAGGTAACATGTGGAGCAGTAGTCGCGTGCAATTGCAGCAACCAGACAGATGCATCGGTACTGTAACATTGGCAGGTTATAGAATGTGCGTGTAGCAGTGATCCTCATTCAAGAAGAGCCGCGCAGCTACACACCGACAACAAATGGCGACCCCTTTTTCTTCTCCAATCAGTACATGTCATGAAATGCGTCTTGTGCCTGCCAAAGACATGTAGCGTGTGTATACATATGAATCTAGAGCAGCGATCCCCTCCTGACACCCCGCCGTCCATTCCGTGCCTCTTTTAATTCACAGTGGCGGCATCCGCTCAAGCACAGGCATACGGCCGCGGTGCCCCCATGGGTCGCGGGCCCCCCGGACAGATGCCTCCTGGTGGAAGAGGAATGCCCCCGGCCGGCTACGGGGGGCCCCCGATGGGTATGCCGGGTGGTGTGTACCCGGGGATGCCACCGATGGGGAGAGGGATGCCCCCCCCGGGACAGGGGGGATACCCGCCACGATCGGGCTAGGAGAACAGAATGATTCAGAAAGGGGTGAAGAGAGACGAGCACTGCGTGCTGGCACGGGTTTTGACAATACCCACCCCGTGAATATGGCGGAAGACGGGATTCCACGAAGTCTAGGCGATGATGGTCGTGGGGGTGGGGATACGGGTTTTGGGACGAAACTCCGGCTTCGAACATGGGGTACACAACGACATTCGTCGCGCATGAAACGCGGAACATCGGAGTTGTTTATGTGTGTCTTTTTGCCCATAGAAGTTTTCCCTCGGCGGAAGCATGTTTTTTCCAGAGCCCGTTGCGCGACTTTTTAGGTGGCATTGAGAGGCATGTGGGATGGACGGACGGTGCAAAGAGATGGCCTGCGGGCCATGGCAGTCAACGCGTTGTTCAGCTTGCCTGGTTGCACAACCCCCACCAAGTAAGGCCCCACCACGAGTTTGTTCTTTTAAGGCATCTAGATGACCGGTTGACCGACGCACTGATATTTTCGGAATTTTTTTTGCATGTGTACGTGCGTCGGCGTTAGTCGGCGAGAACAAAGTAAATACGCAACAAATGAGCCGCTGCTGTCAACACGGGCTAGATAACAGTGTGCCCCAGGCAAGCGCGAAGTTCATGGGCAAACAAGGGTACCAGCAGATACCGAAAGCAGTGTGCATGGACCTCAAATGTGTAGTTTTTGAGACATGCCCCCATCGCAACCGCAAACAACGAGAGCCAAAAGCTGCACTACTCAATGCCGACCAACAGGGTGTGTCAGAGAGTTTCCCCCACAGAGTTGCTGCGTGTTGCATTGAAGGCCTCTCATTTCTTTGCAGCTGAAGTATTCTTGTAGTGTGGGTGACGAGGTTCTCCTGCAGTCGTTGGGGAACTCAATGTGCCGTAACCTAGGTCTGAGGCGCCCAGGTCATATCGGGGTCTGATGGTCAACACGTCCGCTTTCTGCTACAGTGGTGGCTGAGATTTAAGAGAGAGGGTGGTGTGAGAAAGGCCCTCGACCCTCTCATATCGGAGCCCCTTCTTACACCGGAATAAGAGAGTGCTCAACTATACGTCGTACAGGGTCGAGTCCGTGACAACCGATTTCGACCCTCATACTTCGGAGCCCCCTCTTATATCGGAGCCTCGACTGCTGTATCTAATCTACTCTCTACGATGCCGCTTCTCGCATCTAGCAACACCTGTAAATCGGGTGCTCTACTTCTTTCGGCCTCGTTGCGATCTGTTGATGAAAATCGCAAATATTAAGAGAATTTGTCGCCACCCTATCGCTATAATACCACCACATTTGGGAACACGGTGGAAAATGATCCTCTCCCTCCACCAATCATCGCACGTACATAATGGACGCACACAAAGAGCGGCGAGGCAGCCGCGGGGATTTACGCAACATGACTGCCGACCCCCAACATCGTAGATGTAACATTTTCCCCGCTGCTTCGGACGCACAGCAGCAGCGTCCGACGGTTATCGCTTCGCGACCTCGTACAAGGCCGAAACAGGCGAACAAAAACCACAAACTTGAACCGTTGGTGTGTTATCCTTGGTCAAAAGAGTATATTTTACCGTACAGTAGTAGCGCGGTCCGCCCCTCAGCCCTAATGACACACCCTTTCCGCACGCTATTTTCTCTCGGCGGTTATCACGCTTGACAATCCCTACTAGTCGCCCTCCTGTGAAGAAGCCCGCCTGTCGCGGCGGTACTGCCGGGGGGTCGATACCGCGGAGACCACAGGCCCTTGGCTCCCTCCTCCCTGCTAGTACTACCGTCATCCACGGGGCCCCCGGTACTGCTGCTGCCGTCGTGCCCACCCCCGCCCCGGGTGAGGATGGCTCTGGGCTTGTGGCCTCCCTCCTGCTGCCGCGTCTTGGCCTCGAACATGTCCGCTAACCGCACTGCTCCGTAGGTCCACGACCCAAGGGCCGCGTAGAAGATTACTGCGCGTTTGATACATATCCGGAGTCGGGTAGACGGTAGAGGTAGGGCGGGGGGAGATGGGGGGGGGG
>CACKRE030003346.1:123989-134166 GCA_902602495.3 Ectocarpus sp. CCAP 1310/34
GCTGCTTTCATCTGCGCCGCCTCGAGTTCTTTCACTACCTTCTTATTTCCTTCCCATATTTCTCCGGCGTACTCTGGCGGCGGTACGATTACGCTCTTCAAAACCTTCAATTTGATGTTTGTATCGAGGTGCCGGTTTGCGAGTATTGGGTGCAGCTTCCCTGCTCGTGCTTTGCCCTTTTCCGCTACCTTGGACATGTGTGCATTCCACGAGCAGTCTTTTGCGATCTCTACTCCAAGGTATGTGTACTGGTCCACTANGAATCATCCGCTAACAGCATCCTGAAACCGTTTTCCGTGTCCCCTACTTTTACTCCCTTCCGGACTGCCTTTACGACTTCTAACAGATCGGGGGGGGAATTAATGGTGAAGAGAAGGCGTTCTTGAAAGGGGTAAAAATTGGGTGGGTGGGTGTGCTAATGGGTGAACCATGAGACCGTCGTGTGGGTCCCGCGATGCGACAAACTCGTGTCCCCGTTCCCCTGCACGAAAATGGACGCCTACAGCACAAACCACCGAACCACAACCGAAAATAAATACGCCAATATCACCGCACATTAACCATAAATGAAATCCTCTAGGCGTGATTTCATTTTCTCCACCGCCGCCATTCTCTCTCCCTTCTGTACAGCATCAGGCAGGAAGCTCGGTACCATCGTCTATTTCTGACTGCCGTTCTCGGCACTGCCGTTCTTTGATACTGCTGTCTCAATCTCGCCGGACAGCATTTGTCAGCCAATCAAATCAAAACCGAACCCGTGAACGAACCACACAACACTACCGAGAGCGACACACAATAACCGCGGACATTGCCACCGCCTAGGATACTGTACGAATGTAGCATTCGGACAAGCACATACCTGCAACCACGGGAGCAGCGTTGAGGATGTTTCCGAAGGCAAGCACCAGGCCTTGCTGCATGAACGAGGCCCCCGACTTGCCTAGCCGAGAACCCAGGCCGTCTATGGCCGCCTTCCCCTTCACCTGGAATTTACGACATCAGCACAAATCGGTCTCTTGAACATGTTCAAGGTATGGTAAGGGAACAACTTTTGGGTAGAGGGTACAACTGTTAGATGTGTGACATCAACAACAACAACAAACAGCATCGTGGAACTAGTCAGTATGATATGCTCCGTGTTCCGTGCGAGCGCGAATCGTCGTCGCAACCCGCATGCCTCCCCTACGCGACACACCGCCACGGCGTGCTCGACACATTTCCCGACTACCCCAACGCGAGAAACCGCTGAATGTGTAAGCAACAAACATGTAACTCCACGCCATGTCCAACCGGCAGTACATTATTATAGTGCCACCATGTGTTGACGTCGGTTACCTTGGACTCTTCGTCGAGAGGGATGTAAGCCATCTGTGTCGTGGGATCAAACAGAGCGTACTGCAAAGGGGCCACACGATGGGGAAAAGTGAGGAGGGTAGAGGGGGTACGTTAAGTCGGGTCCCCGTGGCATCGCGTGCGGCGTGCGGCACACCCGTGCAGGCGCTGCAATGACGGTTTCATGCAATTTGAGAGTCGTGTCAAGAGCGGTGAATTTTATCATCGCTGGAAGTTGTGCCTACACACGTCTTGTACCTGGCATCGAATCCTTCATGTTTCCAAATTGGATCATTCGTCCCCGTTTCGGTGATGTAATGTCGTCAGCCTGTGACCACGGAAGACGTCCGCCGTAGTTGGACCAGTATGGATGGAAGACGGTACTGGGCAGAGATCAAAACGGTTCGAATGTGAAGACAACACCCACAGCCCCAACAACAGAACGACAAGAAATAGGTATTCGCTCGCTGGTGCTTGGCAAGCTACCATGAGAGAGGCGTGCAACTAAAAAAAATATCTGCATCTCCAAGGACGCCTCCAAAAAAAGGACGGGAACTCGAGCTCGCCAGGCCTCTGACCGAACCATCAGCAACCATAACCTTCCCTTCGTTGGCTCGATTTTTCGTAGCAAACATACATAAAACACCCAGAAAGACCACCTACCTGTTCCGGGACAATACCACCGTCTCAAGGGGATGTGTTAAAAGTCTCTACAGTGAGCGCGAGAATAAACGGCTGGCTCAGTGTGATTTCCCGTGTTCTCGTCTGCCGCATACCTTGGTAGCCTTGCTGAGCACGCTCTGCACCGTCCCCACCATCACCGCGAACGCTAGCTGCCGCCCTCCCAGGTCTCCCTGCGGACAAAAATGCCCAATTGCGACGAAACAAAGCAGGAGCACCACGAAGCTCGGTCAAAGCATGAGGGCGTGCCCATACCAACACTAAGTGCACAGCTAGGTTACCTTGTCTTCATTTTCATCTTCGTCTGTCGAATTTCATGGTCGAACACACCTTCTAGCGTAACGTTGTCAATCGATCATTCCGATGGCAGAAAGAACAAACAAACACACACATTCCGCTACAGGATTAACGCAATCTCGGCGGTCAGCCGGCTAGCGCGGCCGATGCTTCTTGAAGCAAGAAACACACACGAAACGATACACAACACAACCTTTGCCGAAACACACAAATACGTCCTTCCCCTCAACAAACAAATATTTTGGACCCACCTACCGGTATTGAGCATTTCGCACTACTCCCAACCGGCCCGTAGCGCCAACTATGCACACCTTTGACGCTATGACGACCCCGAACAAAGGCGCGGCCAGCAGCGCCATGCTCACGGGAGTCGCAAGTGCTCCGGCGCGCCAGCCCAGGTGCTTGATGAGGTTGCTTCCGAAGAAGATGACTACGAACGTCGTTATGCCCAACGTGCTGTCGGGCAAGCGAACGGGGGGTGGGGGTACTCACGTAAACGCATGCGGTAGTCGTGGCCTCGCGTCCCTACAATACATTGTGTGAGGGGTACTGATGTGAACGCAGGCCCCGGTCGTTTGACCGTTGACCTCGCATCCCAAAAATGCAGGGGGGGGAGGGGGGCTCATGTGATGTGCACGCATGCCGTAGTCGTTTCACCATTGACCTCGCATCCCTACAAAGCCGGGACGGAGCACGCCGGCTTTTCGCCCGCTCCGGCTACGCTTTACGAGGATGGACCAGAAACGGGTAATCATTCTTGCGCTCACTGTACCAAATCAGATATGCCATGGGTTGACCGGGTGGAGGCGGACACAAGCGTTTCGCAGGCACACGCATCGTGCGTCGGTTCTGGATAGCGAGCCTTCCGAACAACTACACCAATGACTCAAAAACGAAAATTTACGACGGCCCCGGCTCGAGCTCTCTGAATAATAAAACCTACGCTACAAGCGTGAGACGAAAAAACAACCAACTGCGAAAAATAGCAAACAGCAACCTGTGCAAACATCGCTCACCTCGAGTACTTGCCCATGAACCTGGCGTAGTCAACCGGGTCGGGGAACTGCTTTTGCACCATCCGCTTCCACATCACTGTCGACGGCGTGTCGACGATCGCGTTATTTAAGTCCCCGTCAGACGACGCGACGGTGTCACACCAAGACAAGCAACGCAACCAGCAGCGACAGCGGCGGCGGCGGCATGAGCAGGGGTATATAGGATGCCGGTCATGTACTAGGCGTGGGAGGGAGAGGAGCTGTGCTTTGCACGAAAGGCCACGAAGGTCAGTACTTCATGCGGCATTTTTTCACGAAGAGCTAAGAAGGACAGAATTAAAGACGGCACGCCTGAGAAACAAAGCCCGACGGACCTCTGGTGACAAACGCAAGCTCCCTCGTGTAGCTTTGGTCGCAACAAGTAAATATTGCATTTCGGCATTGTAGACACGTTGGTAACTGTCGTGAGAATTCGAGCGTCGATGGCCTCTTCGACCTCTCCCCGGCCGACAACCTTGACTGAAAGTTGGACCAAAGTAAGAGAGAGGGCTGGGCTGCATGGTCCCACGCCACACTGACTGCTGCACGCAAACCATTACGCTGACAAATTCTCAGGAACAAACGCCGTTGATTGAAGCCCTGAGAAGCTGTTCGAAGAAGGAAGAGAAGGATGATGAAAGTCTCCATCCAGAGGATGCTGTTGCGAAACATCCACGAGGATGTGCCACATTTTTCTCTGACGGGGGATGAACCACATGTATGGGCAAGTATTGACGACTATGATACCTGGTCCGCCGACAAGCGGGGGCATAGATACTTCCACGTTCACCAGGGACTTCCGCCCCCCCCCCCCCCCCCCCCCCCCCCCCCCCCCNGTCTCGAAAGGGTAGAATTGTAGTGATTGTATGTGAATGTGAATCTTCAAAAACACAAAAAAGACGAAGGATGATAAAAAATAGCACGCTGTTGCGTCGCCGCAAAAGCGCACCTTCCGTCAGGGCGATGCAGAGGCCGTACCCGAGCACCAGCGTCGCCAAAAACCCGAGGTACTTGGACTTGCCCAGCACCCTGAAGCTGTCCCTCAGCCCGAGCTTCGGCTTCTTCCCCTGAGCCGATGAAAGGTCAACGGACCGCAAGCACGTGAGCAAGGCCGTCAACCAAGGAGCACACGGCGTCGAAGGCCGTTTTCACGAGATCAAGGTTAAGCCAAGGTCTCAGCACTGGGATCATTGGGATCATGGCAGCGCCAACGTAGCGCCATAACTGAAGCAGGGCACTGGTTGTCTCGCCCCCCCCCCCCCCCCCCCCCCCCCCCCCCCCCCCCCCCCCCCCCCCCCCCCCCCCCCCCCCCCCCCCCCCCCCCCCCCCCCNCCGCAAGTGTCATGGGGGGTCTTTGCAAAATGGAAGTACAGGCTCTGACCTTGGCGGCGATCTTAAACACGGAGTCCCCCCCCCCCGCCCGCCGTTGTTCTCGGACGGATAGGGCCGTGGAAACCTCGTACAGAGCGAAGATAGCCCCCCCCGCAACCATCACCAAGTTCTGGCGAGACAGGGGCGAGGAGGGTAGTAGCAGGGACGGAGTGGTTCGATCGGGGTACGAAAGACGGAACATAGATGGAAATCCCCGCAGACTTGGATGAACCGAGTATCGTACATATTCATTACCTTTCCAATGACAACACGTCCAATGACAACACATCCACTAAAGGGTGTTGGCTGTTACAGCTCGCCGTGACAAAAACGAGCATTCGCTGTCAATGGTTGCCACGACCGAGGCGGAAAGCTCTACCAACGACAATGCGGGCGCATCACCAGTGGGACAAGACAACGACGGCCACGACGACATCAGCAACAGCACCACCATCGTCGACAGAAACGAGCACTCGCCATCAACAGTCTTTCAGGTGGAAAGTCACACCAACAACGTCGCGGGCACGAAACCACGGGAACAGCAACAGCTACAGCAATACCATGATCATCATCACCACCATCACTGTCGCCATCATCATTGACAACAACAACAATTGCCATTATCACCACCACCGCCGTCATAATCAACCACGACAATAACAACAACAAGAGCTTCAGGCCCGGAGCGGCTCCAAAAGACAAAACAAGGCCCGCCCCTCTCACCAACACGAACTCCAGCAGTCCCTCCGTCACAGCCTTCTTCTCGCCCCCCAAGGAGTTCACGTTCGTGAAGCGCACCACGCAAAGCCCCGCCACGACAGGGGCTAGGCTTGACATCTGGCCGAACAGAGGGTAGAACCGTTTCGCTTGGGCCACTGGGACGATGTCGTTCGCGAATTGCCAGAACAGTACCCCGATCGAAACCTGTTTTGTGTGTTTTGGGAGAGTAGGGTTCCGACGGCCAGCCAGCGCGCGCGGAAATAAAGTAGTGAGGCAAAACATTCGATCCAAAGGATAGGTGCATGTACAGAATAAAAACACCACAAAGCGTTCAACGGGAACAGTTGGTCAGCAGAACCTCAAATTTTTCTGTCCACTGCCGTCGCATCGCTGCTTCGAGTGCCAGCGAGCGTTTGGCACATCTCAGCCATGGGTCGTGCACATGGTGCGACGTGAACCGGCTAGCCCTTAGCCACATCAAAACCTCAGGGAATGGCATCGCGACAAAACTATAAACGGCAACGCTGGAGATAAATGCAGCAGCGGCAGCACTTCCGTGTACATCACAATCCGCCATTTAAGAACCGCCTCTACTTCGCCCGAGGCTCGTTCTACCTTGCTCGGGGGGGGTAACCCAACATCGACTGCACACAACGTAACACCTGTTCTTAAGCTTACGTCCTAAATTTTTATCCTCAACTACGTAACCCCCAGGTACCTACAAAGTGGCGTCGCGTACGGTCGTCTCGTGGGAGGCAGTCAGACTCACAGAGGAACAAAGCTCCTCCAACACTCACGGAAGAATAAAGCTCCAACACGTACGTACGAATGAAGCTCCAACACGCACGTACGAATAAAGATCCAACACTCACGGAAGAATACAGCTCCGATACCACGTAGAACAGCGCAAACGTCCAGTTCCGGTACAGGTTGACCACGTACGAGATACCCTCCGGCAGACCCGCCAGCGCCTCCACGGCGGCATCGGAAGGGTGCAGCGAGTCCCGCATGGGGTACATGACGAGCTTGAAGAAGAGGTAGAAGACGAAGAAGGGCAGGGCCGTGGCGTAGAAGAGTGCTCGCTTCGAGAGCAGGGTGGAGACCTTGGAGTAGGCCAGCATGAAGACCGTCGCTGCGGGGAGAACACCGTAGACCTGATGAGGGGGGGGGGGGGGGGNGGGGGGGGGGAGGTTGATCGACCGCCTTCGCGAGAAATCAAGTTTGTGAGGAAAAAGCAGGGATCGGGGTAACGCAGACCCTGTCCGTAACCTCAACTTCCTCAATCGCATGCTTCATCCCAACAAGATTACAAAAAAAAACGTGCTAAGGCTACCGCTGTGGTTGGTTTGAGGGGGCCGAGCCGCGGCACAGCGAGAGCCAGGGAGGCATGTAAAGGTTCTCCAAATGTGCGAGCAACGGCTACAATATGGGATGTCGCGGAAAGAATAGTCAATCGAAGGTAGCTACAGTAGGCTTTAGGAAATCGAGTACAATTGAGTGGCGGGGGGGGGGGGGGGGGGCCNGGGGGGGGGGGGGGGGGGGGGGGGGGGAGTGCCAGCGCGACAAACAGCGCACCCGATATACCCGCACAAGCCCACGCAGGAGACAGTGGGAAAAAATCGTGTAATCAGTATTAATCGTTTCATCCTTCATGCATGTTTTCTTTCATCTATGGCCAGCGTTTCTCCCTGGAGACAACGGTTAGATCGTGCCACCAATCTTCTCTGGTGGGAAATTGGAGGGAACACATCTATGCTGTAGACAAGCGTTGGATATCGTATCGATTTTTTCGATGTATCGTATCGATTTATCGTATCGATATCGGCTATCGAAAACATTTGAACTCTTCGATATTTCGATATTTCGATATCGAAACGATAAATCGATAATATACCACGGGACCCCCGATGTTCCACACGGAACCCCCACAGCTGCACACCACACAGCACGCAGCAGCTGCACGCCGTGAAATGCGCGCATTAAACGAAGTAGCTGCAGCTATCTATCCATTTGTCTATAATTTTTGTGCCGTTTATCACTCATTTGTGTGAGAGCTTGGCTTGTCTGCAACAAGAAAGCTTTTTTTGTTGTCCATGTACAATACCGCTGAGCTTTCTTGAAGCATTCGTAAGAAGAATGAACCGATGAAGATGATTTCATTATTAAGTTTAGAACCCACACATTGATTTTTCAAGCAGTTGGCTGTACACTGACTGCCGGTTTCGAAGACCTATTTTCCGGTCATTTTGTGGGAAATGAAGCGAAGTTGCTCCATTTTTTTTGCCTTCGGCGGCGCCTCCAGCGGAGCCCCCTCACCAGCCGGGGGGGGCCGCTTGAGCTCGCACAGCGAGCTTCCGTGCCTTCGCGCGTCAGCTCACTGTGCTCGCCGGCTCGCTTCGCTCGCCAATATCGACATCGATATCGAACACTTTACGGGGGATATCGTATCGGATCCATTTATTGAATCGACATCCAACACTACCCCATGTACAAAGCACCCCTTCACCGCCCTTCGTAGTGTTGAGAAGTTCTGAGACGTTCCGAGGCTATTCGATGTTCTGCCGTGCGGTGACGTGAAGGTCGATTTCCGTTCGATTTCCGCCGTCCGTAAGTGGACACAAGTGGGTACAATTTGGACAAAAGTGGGTCGAAAGACACAAGTGGGTAAATGAAAAAATTATTTAGTTGACGCCGCTGGGTATACCCACCGCGATGTCCGACAGAAGTGGGCACTCTGGTGAGGCTTTGCGCGCCTCTGCGGTATTAGGGCCGAATGTGTGCCTGAACGAAGGGAAAAATCGATGCCCGTGCTGTGTATGGTCCCTGGCTGTGTCGCCCAGGTGTCAGAATGGGGTTTTGAGTCGTTTGGGGGTTGCCTTCGGAGTGCGCGCGCGCTGGATTTCGAGTACCCACTTTCGTCCGAGAATGGCGTGGGTATACCGTAATCATCGGAATCTTTACACATATCGGGGTCTTGGCGCATATCGGGGTCTTGGCACATATCGGGGTCTTGGCACAGGGTGTGCGGAAAAAAAGCGGGCTCCGAATGATTTGCTAGATTATCGCACAGGTATCGTCGTCTCCGCACACGGTGCGGAGACGCCGATGTGTGCGGTGAGGTTTGGCGGTAAGTGATACCCTTTCACCAGCATCGTGTGCTGGAAATTCCTGATACTGTGGGAGCTTGAATCGCGTGCTCCACTGCTACTGCTGCCCTTGGCACCATGACGATGTTCAAAAATGTGGTAATTGTACTCTTTGTTCTCTTCTTTTCGTTCTGAATAATCAAGATCGGCAAATCGGCAAACGGCATCCACTCAACAAATCTAAACGCAGATGAAACCAAGAACGACGTTAAAATCACACCAAACCACCACTACGAGCTACCAACGTCCTACTACTGTACTTCCTAGCCGGGTTGAACTCTACTTCGTTCCCGCGCCCCTACCATCGCAAAAACATCCAATCTCACTGGCAATCCCAAANATTGTACTCTTTGTTCTCTTCTTTTCGTTCTGAATAATCAAGATCGGCAAATCGGCAAACGGCATCCACTCAACAAATCTAAACGCAGATGAAACCAAGAACGACGTTAAAATCACACCAAACCACCACTACGAGCTACCAACGTCCTACTACTGTACTTCCTAGCCGGGTTGAACTCTACTTCGTTCCCGCGCCCCTACCATCGCAAAAACATCCAATCTCACTGGCAATCCCAAAGAACTATGATTCAGAGTTCGACTACTTCTCCTTCGGCGCCCCCGCCCCCCTGTCCCTCCAAGACCTCCACCTCGCTGTCGCCCTCCAAGACCTCCAACTCGCTGTCGCTCTCATCAGCGACGTAGGGCAGCAGTCCCCTCGACCTCCTTCTGAGCAGCCGTGATGGGGTTGGAGTCGAACCCCCCTGGTACCTTCGGCAGCTTGAGCGGCGGGAGAGTCACGTCGGGGTGCTCAGCGAGCCACACGGCGTGCTTCTCCTCGAGAAGGTCGCGGTAGTCTTCCCCGAAGTTGTGCTCGCACCATGCGTGGTCGTCGCTGCCGTCGAGCGCGAGTGTGAGACCGCAGATCTTGAAGCAAGTTTTCGCTGTCTCGGGGGTGATGGACTCCCACGCTTCCTTGCGCCACGTAGAGACGACCCCACGCTCCGGTGGCTTCAGCTTCCCCGACCGGGCGTCTGCGACCGCCGACGCGCTGTAGGCGGTGTACTTGCCCCGCAGCAGCCGCTTCATCTGCTTGTTGAGCATGCGGTCGAGCGGTTGGAGCAAGGGCGTCAACCCGCCTGGGATGAAGATGACGATGGTGTTGGCGTCTCTCTTGAGGGCGGCGATGAAACCCTCGTCCTTGTGGCACTTGAAGTCGTCCAGCACCAGGATGCACGGGCGCTGCTGGACGATGCTGCCGTTGTTGGGACGGAGCTTCCAGCTGCCCGAGATCCACCCGTTGCACTCCCGCTGGCCACTCCAGCCCTTCTCCTGCACGCCGAAGGACATGACGTTGGCAGGGTGGCCGTGCTTGGCGCGGTTAGCAGGATGGATCTCCCACGCGACGGAGTTCTTCCGCGGCAGGGTGCTCTTGCCCTTGCCGCTCACGGTCGGGGGGATGAACGGCGTGCCCTTGAAGATGATGCGCGGCGAAACCTTTTTGCCGTCCGCCATGACAGCCAGAACGGGCGTGAAGCGTTCCTTCTCTTTGCCTGAGGGGACGGGGAAAAAATCAACGCGAGGGGAGGGGGGGGGGGG
>CACKRE030003346.1:134285-145025 GCA_902602495.3 Ectocarpus sp. CCAP 1310/34
AGTTGGTTGATAGTTTGGATGCAACGAAAAAGGAAGTGTGGAATCATCCCGCAGAAAAAGGTAGCAAACCTCCTGTGTCTACCGAGAGAGCTACATCGCACCGTGTACCGGCACGCAAAAAAAAAAACATGTGTCTTAAAAACTTGTCCAACGACAAAAAATCCGCACACACCACACAAAATTTTGACAAAAATATTAGCTCGCCCTCACCTCCTGTGCTGATGCGAGCATCCTTCGCACCGGTCTTCTCCAGAGTGGTCTCCACCGGCATCTCGTGCTGGACTGGCGTCTGGTCCATGTTGCCGCGTTCCTCGAAACCTCCGCCTCCACAGACGCCAGCTGCTCGGAAGTCAGATCCTCCCCTTTGAAGGGGCTCTCGTCAGGTGCCGGCGGGTGGCGCCGAGCGTAGATCTCACCGGTGCGCTTTACGAGAGCCTCGCGCAGCTTCATCGCCGTCGCCCACGCCATATCCTCGTACCCCTTCGGCAGTTTCTGGCGCACGCTGGTACGCCGGCGGATGCTGAACCCATTCCGCTTGCGGAACCGTTGATACCAGGAGTTGAATTTGACCTTGAAAGCCAGCGCCTCCTCCGGTTTGGCGTTCGCCGGCATCCTGCCAAGGGCGTCAGGCTCGAGCAGCTTGTTCATCACCTCCCGATTAGTCCACAAGGGCTTGTTCGGCGTCGACTGTCGAAGCTTTCCCTCCGCTGTGAACCTGCTTGGCCTTCGAAAGCTTGGGGTTGGCGCTGACCTTCTCCCTGAGCTGCTCCTCCTGCTTCAGCCACTCGATGATACGCTTCGGAGGCACCTGGAGAACTTTCGCCGCGCCGTTGTTTCCCACCGGTTGACCGTCGCACGGGCAGATCTCCCGTGTGTAGGCCACCGCGTTCAGTTTGAACCGGATGAGGTAGCTCCCTTTCCCTCCCACTGCTCCTGACCGCTCGATCGGGAAGTTGGGCTCCGGGTACGCGCGTTTGCCGTTGCTGTTTTTGACGGTCGTTGGCGGCTAGCATCTCATCGATAGCCTCGCCGGTTGCCTTCGGGTCCGCAGCGGCAGCTCCCTGATCCGCAGAGGAAGGACCGCCAGCACTAGCCTGTGAGGCCTGTGAGGCGTCGGCAGGTCACGCGCGTGCACCCTCCGACATCTTAACCGCGCGTTGCGTGTGGTCGAGCCCGCAGCTCCGTCCCGGGCATTTTCCCAATTTTCCGCCGGTATTTCCCCGCCACGGAACTGTCGTGGTGGCAATCTCCCGAGACTCGTCTGTGTGTGCAGCTACAGTACTGGGCCCTCTATAGTGCAGGTTGAATAGTGCAGGTGCCCGGTATAGTGCAGGTAAAATCTCTGGACACAGACAGCGCCCTCTATAGTGCAGGTCCTGCACTATTGAGGGAGGTCCCGCTATAGTGCAGGTTGGGCACCGCGGTGCCCCGCAATAGTGCAGGTTGGACACACCCCCACACCCCCACACCGAACAGCGGACAGACGCAACACAGAAAACGCGGATACACGTGCTGCTGCAGACCCTAAGAGCTCTACGCAGAGGCGCATCATGCCTTGTGCGGACGGTGAACTGTGCCATCAGCAAGACACAACGCCACAAGCCCTCATGGCCACGTCTGCAAGGGAGGGTGTGGCGGCCGGCTCAACGGCAATTGCGGCAGCATGTTTGAGGACAACGAAATGAACCGCATCTGCAGCAAGTGCGTCGCCAAGCCTGGCAAGCGCAAAGCGGCACCAGCTGATGGTGCTGGGGCGGGATCCTCTAAACACCCGAAGAAGACGAAGGGGGGGAGTAAGAAAGGTTCTGGTTCTCGTGCGCGGCCGGTCAACAACAAGAAGCTTGAAATGCTGAAGGCGATGGATGCCAAGGTCTCCTACGCGCAGATTGCAGACCGCTTCTCGTGATCGGTTCGGTTTCTTGTGACGGTGAGGTCTGACCGGAAGGCGATCGAGGCGGCGGCAGCTGCAGGCAACGGAAGCGGTCTGCAATCTGCGGGTAGGAGACCTTGGCATCCATCGCCCTCAGCATTTCAAGCTTCTTGTTGTTGACCGGCCACGCACGAGAACCAGAACCCTTCTTACTCCCCCCCTTCATCTTCTTCGGGTGTTTAGAGGATCCCGCCCCAGCACCATCAGCTGGTACCGCAACCATGTTGGTGGCTGACACACTTCGTGCTGAGGCCAAAGCCCGCAAGATGAAGGCCGGGACAATGGGGCTGGCGCAAGGGTACCAACCACACCTACGAGACGCCGCTGAACTTCTCACCAAAGCATGGGCCAGCGTCACCGCCCAGGACATTGCTAGGTGAGGTTAGCACATGTGCTTTCATCTCTGTTGAAAATGTTCAGCTCGCGCAAGAACACATGGCTTTGGCCGCACGCTGCGTGTGTGTGTAAGGTTGTAGGAATACATACATGGGTTTTCTATATTTCGGCTGAGAATTCCAGCGTGCGGACGAGTCTTTCCAAAAAAGGGTCCTCTCTCGTATGCTATGACTAACTGTTCGCCCAAAACGGATGCATCACATTTTCTGCGCTATTTACCGGGGACCAGGTGCTTTGTCAAAGCCGAGACGCTTCGTTTCGAGATGGCGGCTGAGCTCACCAAGGAACACGGAAAGAACCAGCGCCACGTCGCCGAGCCTGACTTGAAAGCTCTCACGGAGACTGTAAACACGTTGAGCACGATCGTGCACAACGCACAGCAGCAGGGATCCCCATCCGAGACGAGGAGATCTGCGAACTGCTCGCAGAGCTCAACATCAAACCCGGAAAGCCGGTCAGGGAGGAAACGGCGAACATGATTCAGGGGTGGGCTACCATCGAGGACGACGATGAGGTGGTAGAGGCTCTTCGACAGGACGCGGTGGACGAAATTACGGCGCTGCTGGCTGGAGCGCGCCTGTCTACTGGCGGCGAGGAGGACGACGAGGAGGAGGAGGACGAACAACAGGGCAGTGGCGATGGTAACACGGGGCTCGAGCGCCGTGCCCCACCGGCATATGGCGAACTTGCGCCTCACTTGGGTGTCCTGGAAGCGGCAGCAGACGAGAGTGGCAACGGACACGCGGTGTTCTACCTAACGAAAGCGAAGATGGCGATGATAGCAGGGCATTCCGCTAAGCGGGTGCCCCAGGCAGACATGAGAGAGTTTGTCACGACGTAGTGAGGGCGTTTTGTTTTTTGGTGCGCTTCCGGTCGGCTTGTCTTGGCTTGTGTCTCGTTTATTTTTCGTACAACATCGAAGTGGGTGCGCCGGGCAGGCATGTTGTAATTTTTCGCGACGCAGTTAGGGCGGTGGATACAGCTGCAGCGTACAAGTGGTTGTTTCTTTGCTTGCAGCGCGCGTCCTGTTGTGTTTGTTTGGTCTTGTCTACTTTTTTATCTTGCAACATGCAAAGAGGGCAGGGAGAAGGACTGAGATTCAGCTTCGTTCACTGCGCGTTAATGTTAGATCGTGCGATGGTTCAGGGTGTGCTATGTACACTACGAGTGCTGAGGCAGGAAGAAACTTACGGTGCAACTTGCAAAGTAACTCGGTGTGTGCGAAGGGGGCAACCACACGCGCGGGACAGTCTGTTCACACCCAAGCTAAAACAGGGCCCAGCACTGCTGTAATTCGATCCATGTTAGCCCCGCAAAGCATGAGCGCCTCACCATGTAATCAAACATCTCCTCAACAGTGCGGGACCTCCACCATTGAGGGACATTCAAAACCTCAATAGTGCCGAACCTGCACTATTGAGGCCCTATTCTGAATAGTGCAGGTAAAATTTCTGAACACACCCCTGCACTATAGAGGGCCCAGTACTGTACTAGCTTGTCTGTTTGTTGTGTTGTGATCGTGTTGCAGCAATACCATACACGCGAAGTGCTGCTATCCCCTGTGGTTTTCAATGTTAGGATCGCACATATCGGGTCTTGGCACAGGGGTGTGCGTTCGAAAGTCGCCGTACCAGCCGCTTTGGATTTAAACAGCACCGCACATATATGGTCGCCCCGGTGGTCTAGCGGGTAACCTCGCAGCCTGCGAAGGGCCAGGTCATGCGTTCGAGTCCCGGCAGAGTGAGTTTTTTCTCACTAAATGAATCCTGGTCTAGGATGAAAGCGACGCGTTGCAAAGATCGTTGTTAGTAAACCACAATCGACTTCTTAAGTCGCGAGGGAAGGGATTGCTGTACCCTTCTCGCGATAAAGATACCTCAGGCAGGAACCGCAGGAGGGGGTCCAGCCCCCCCCTCCTATGTGCCCCGGTTGGGTCGTCTAGCTAGTAGAAGTGGAGGATAGGGGCCAGAGGGGCAGACGACAGAGTCCAATGATGGGAGAAAAAATAAATAAATATATACATATATATCGGGGTCTTGGTACAGGGGTGGGCGTTGTTTCTTAGAACCAAAATATTTACTGCATTTCCGGACCCAGGTATCGCGAACTTGGCACATATCGGGGTCTTCGCACACCTGTGCGAANATCGTTGTTAGTAAACCACAATCGACTTCTTAAGTCGCGAGGGAAGGGATTGCTGTACCCTTCTCGCGATAAAGATACCTCAGGCAGGAACCGCAGGAGGGGGTCCAGCCCCCCCCTCCTATGTGCCCCGGTTGGGTCGTCTAGCTAGTAGAAGTGGAGGATAGGGGCCAGAGGGGCAGACGACAGAGTCCAATGATGGGAGAAAAAATAAATAAATATATACATATATATCGGGGTCTTGGTACAGGGGTGGGCGTTGTTTCTTAGAACCAAAATATTTACTGCATTTCCGGACCCAGGTATCGCGAACTTGGCACATATCGGGGTCTTCGCACACCTGTGCGAAAAAAGTCTGAAGTTCGAAACATTTAACAAAGCGACCGCACAGCAGTGCGCCAAGACCCCGATGATTATTACGGTTCCCACTTTTGTCCATTTCCCTTCTTTTTTTATCCTTCGGAGCAACAAAAACGTCTTAAATCCTGATCAGCAGCCGTCCAACGTGTTCGACGCTGATACCCACAGCACTGTGCGCAACACCTCACAGCATCCATAGATGCATAAATTGATTAAGCTGTTTTGTGACTTACACAAGCAGTGCGGTGACGCTGTAACCCCCGCGACTGCTGCTGCGTGGTGCGGGGTGCCGGCAGAACAAAATCATCTTCGTTCCGACAAAAAAAGAAGATTTTCCTCAAACACGCGCTGAGGGAGGGAGCGCATGGTTTGCGAGCAAAAACAGCGCTTCGTTCATCTTGTCAACGCGGAAGTGCTTCCACACACATGACATTGTGAACAACAGGAGCCACGGCTCCTGCGAGGTCGATCAGATCTTGCACCTTGCACTACCGAAGTAGAATGCCAAAAAGACGGTACCGCCTGCAAATCGACACATGATCTGTTGTCTTGCATACCGTTCGTCAGGAACAGGAACAGAATAAACACAGGGGCGAGACGATCAATATCTCCCATGCCCAACACATATACGGTACACACGCATGTTACACCTTCAGGAAAGAGATGGCCTCCGCCCCGCACGACGTGATGATGAGCGTATCCTTGAGGTCCCTTGTGAGCGTCAAGACGAAGATGATGAAGAACTGGATGCCCCCCAACGCCAAGAACTTGCCCGTCTCCGCCCCGCCGTAGATCGGAAACAAGGCGTCTCGAAGCCGACCCAACCCGGTCGAGGGAGGCTTCGTCATGCTGCGTGCACGCCTGCTATTGCCTAGCTCAGCGCCTCCTCGAGCCCCCCCGCGTATTGTGGTTGTTACCTTTACCAGAGGATGATGTCTGGTGCGGTCGATCGGCGAGATGAGTGTTGCTGGTGTCGCGCTGCAATGACTGCAGCAGGCACCTCTGACAGCAGCAGCAGCAGCAGCAGTAAGCAGCAGCAGGACAGGCAAGTGGAAGCGTTTTCCCATCACACCCTAGTGTTCGATCTCTTGGGGATCCGTTTGTAACACGCAACCACGGAGCTTGGGTAACCGGTGCCCTTGTTTGTGAGAGCACGCAAGAGGGAATCTGCCGCAGCGTGATGTGTCGCGGGGGGGGGGTACACGGCTGAGAGGAAAACGGTACATGTGTATATCTGCGAAGTCCCCTCTTGAAAGACCCGCCGACCTCCCCGATGGCCAAGCGACTCAAAGAAACACACGAGCTTGTACGCACAGCGCCCCAACTCGCCATTGCTCGGGTATATTCCCGCGGGAGTAAAAGAAACTGCGTTGCAACGACCGTCTCGTGGCTCTCTCGACGTTTGCCCAGCCCTTCTCCCGAGCAAGTAAACTGTTCAGACCGTCGGCTGAGAGCGGCCAGTTATCGGACAGACACAGCGCCGAGGCACCCAGGATGCTGAGACTAGGAACATCACTGGTGAGTGGCGCGCGGGCGAAAGCAATAGCAGCGCACTGCCGACGTGAGCATGAAGCCCGCACTTGCCGCAACGCATGCCGAAGCTCGCTCGGTACGGCAGTGAAAATTTGATAATTTTCTTGGGCCACCAAATCGCCGAATCGGCTGTTTGGCCAATGGGTCGCGGTTTGGCTGAAGTTCGGCGGCACCTTGGTTGTGCGGCGCGTCACAGTCGTCTAGTAGGAGCACTGCTGGCAGCTTTGCTTAGTGCGCGTACGCATGGCTTCGGGGGCAATGTTACTCTGGAGCCTGGTTGCAGGGCCCGGCAATGTAGGAAAATTGAGTAGGACGCAGAACTTTATCGTGAAGCGGTCGAGCCAAGCCGGCGGCTCTCCTTGACGTCGAACCGCAACGGAAAGTTGAGGCATGTTGCCGAAAGCCGGAAGCACGGCTGAGAAGCGACCTACACACCCGGTTGGTCGGGCCAGATTTCCATGGCTCTGCCGTTCTGCGCTCTATGTGAGGTCGATTGGCCTTGGGCTCGTATCGTTTCCCGCGGGTCTCTGTGAGCATTGCTCGCAATATTACAACAATACAGAGCAGCGATGTATGACGGGTGGATCGGTTTTGTCATCGAAGACTCGCAACATGCCGCAGAACCGACAGTTGATTGCTAGTTGGTTGGCGGAGACGTGCCATACAACATCGATGGAGACACCACACCCCCTATATACCATGCTTTTGTATGTAGAACATGAGACATCGAAAATGGGGCCCAGAAACTACAGCACTCTTAGATCAAATATATTGGAGTGGGCGTACTGCTAAAGAGTGTGCCAGTTGTGATTGTTTTTTAAACACCTAGACTACGTGTTGTATCGCCGGCGAGGTGAGGTTGTGCACCAAACGTTTGATGCCATGTCTGTTGGATGTACAGCACATTCACCATGCTACAAGTCGGCGCTTATTGTCTTCTAGCCCTGACTTGAAGCCTAGTGATATGCTGCACATGTTACAAGGGTGCGAAGTGTCACTCACGGGGTACAATCGCAGGTGCTGTCTGGGTAAATGGTGACCAGCACGTCCTCGAACGGTTTCTAAAGCACACATGCTTCAGCGTTCGACAGCTCGTCAGCTCCGTCATTCTTCGACACTTAGCACCGCGACATTTCGCTTTTTACTTCAAAGAATGCTTCGAATTGAGATGTTACCAACATGTCATGGTTTCGGACAACTCTGCAAAACGAGTTCATCGTCCATAAAGCAGGGGAGGTCGGTCCGAGGGCTTGGGCACCGCAGCGCGAAGAACGTTGTCGTTGTCATCCGATCCCGATTCTTGTCACACCTAATAAATCTTACACTTGTATGTATACCATACCTTATATAGTATATCTGCTGCTTACCGATGCAACTCTGCAGTCAAGCATTAGCGTGGTCGCCCTTGGGGACTTGGGCGTTATCGGTGCTGAATTCCGCCGCGCTTCTGCTGCATGCATACGCGCTGACGAACAGGTCCGTCATGGCGCGCGTGCTTCTAGCCGGCAAGCCGCCCCGGCTGTTGCAGTCGCGACGGTGCGATTGAGCGTTCTAAGCAGGTGCGGCGAGGTTAATTACTACAAATATTGTTGATTTCTCGTCGTTGTTGTTGTGCGTCGCTTTTTCGTCTTGTTTTCTTTCCTTCGATGATTGACCTTTTCCTCAAATAGGCCATCCCACTGGGCCCGGTCACTTCTAGGTGGGTGGCGTGTTCTGTTCAGGGTAAATCTAGATGGTCATGCGGAACCTGTGCATATTAACCCCGTCTGTTGTCCGAATCGCGCAAAAGTGCCATGAGAGATGAAGTTGCGGTACTATTTCGCAGTTAGTGCTCCCTCTCTTCTAGTACCACAGCGAATGACGTCCTCGCACGTTTTTCTCTTGTATTTTTTGTGGCAGAGGGGGCGCCGTATCTGCTACTGCAAGGGTAGCACCGACGACGGGGGTATGGGCAAGACATGGGGCGATCGGCGGGTCTCTCACCCACTTCGTTCGTCATCTATCCTCGGGTACGTACTGCAAGCCGTGCAACTCTCACAGGTACATAGTTGTGGACGTTTGTTGGCGCTGCAGGGACAAGGCGGTCAAACAAAGGCGTTTCATGCCGACTTCTCAGTCCAGCTCTTGCGGAGGTGTCACATTGTTTCAGCATGGGCGGCCTTCGTCCAGTCCCGCTTCTCGCTTGACGCCGACCCGCCTGGTCTAATTGACGTTTCGTGTGCTTGCTTCAGGGGGTGAGGAGGTCATTCCCGTGCCGAGCATGGGAGACTCCATCAGCGAGGGAACCATCGTCGAGTGGGCCAAGCAGCCGGGTGATTCGGTGGAGTTAGACGAGGTGGTCGTGGTCCTGGAGACGGATAAGGTAAGGTGTAAGGTGTTCAGTAGAGGTCCTTGTTTAAGGCCGCTGCTATACGGTCCGAGGGAAAACACCGGCCTTCTTTCGGGCACCCGGCCCTTTTCAGAGGACGATAAAGCTTGAATATTCTATCTGTGCCAAGCGATTTCACCTGCGTTGAACAGGGCAAGTCAAACTATGCGATCCGTATCCCCGTACCGTACCGTATAGCACTGTCCCAACTCGGCTGCGTCTGATGTGGTTTTCTCAGGTAAGCATCGATGTCCGTGCGCCGAGTGCGGGAACACTCGTAGAGCAGATGGCGGCCGACGGCGACATCGTGGAGGTCGGCGCACCTTTGATGAAGCTCGATACGTCCGGAGGGGGGGGAGGGGGAGGGGCAGCGGCGGCCGCACCCGGTGAGGACTGCTTTATGATGGTAGTATTTTCGCGTACAATTTGAAGGTTTCGAGTTTTTCTGCGCGGCGTTTGTGGCATCCCGGTGTAGCCGTTTCGGGACGCCGCGACAATAGTGGCGTATTTTCACTGGTCAGTCCGGTTAGCTCAGTCGATGCTAAGAACAAAACACACACACACACACTGTCGTTCTAACCCCCCCCCTGTCGGTAAAAGCCTTCACAGCCAGAAAGCATGTCCACATCATTTAATCCCGCTTTTAAAACTACAAAGACGTCTCGTCATTGATCAGCAGCCGGTTAGCGGGGTCGTTGCGAAAACCAAAGAAAACACACACACATGAAGCCCCCCCCACGGGGCCCCAGATCATGGCCTTTGGAAGCATTCCCATTCTCAGCCGCACGTATTTTCACTGCTTAGCCTGGTCGTTGCTATGTCAAAGAAACACACACAAACCGATGAATCCCCTGTCGCCGTGCCTTGGACATTCTCAACCCGGCACCTTCACCGAAAAAAAGCGGATAAGGCGGCAAAACCACCCAAAGAGCCGAGCGAGGAAGCTGCCCCGAAGCCGCCCCCGGCGCCTCAGCCGTCGCCCGCCGCTGCTCCGCCGGCACCCCCCGCCGCCGCCGCCCCGGCTCCGGCTGCGGCACCCGCCGCGGGGCAGAAGGTGCGTGTGTCCGTGTGATGATGGTTGCGCTTTGTGCGGGTGATGGCACACATGCACACGGTAGACAATCTCTTGGTTTGGTAGGCGATTATTAGACTCGGTGTTCAGGTTTTGGCTCGGTCGGTGGGCGTGCCGATGCGCTTTTTAGACGAGTTCACTGCTGTGTTTGGCCGTTCGTTTTTTGAAGCGGCGACAAGATAGCTGCTGTCTTCGGATTCAGGCATCCACGTTGACGCTGCCGTTCCCTTTGGGCCTGGACCCCTCCTCGGAGGAAAACAACATTGCGCGGAGTTCGAGAGTCTGGTTCCCTTGCAGCAGCAACAGTGGGTCAAGAGTAATCGTTCGCGTGGTACACTTTTTTGTCGGCGTGGTGCTAGAGCAGTAAATGGATCACCGTGATTAGTTGCCGGTGGTCTGCCCTTTCCCCAAAGTATCGGTCGACATCGCGAGCTATAATTTTGTTCTCTCTACGGGACGAATTTCGGGAGCCAATTATTTTCACCGCGGTATCGAGGGAACTTACGAACTTACCTGACTTCCACGAGGGATAATCCACCCTAATCAACTCTGCGGCGGTGCTCGTCGTTATTGTAGCAACGACGAAATGAAATTAAACCGTCGTTTGGCGAGGACTTGTGTCGCAGCTTCTCCGGGAGCCTTGGTACCGCCGTACCAAGGCTCCGGAGGAGCTCCAACGCAAACTCTGTTCAACGGTGGTTCGTCTTTGCTACAATAGTGACGTGCAAGAGTTCCGTTAAGGTGGTTGATCCCTTGAGGGAGCCAGTCAGGCAAGGAGATCGCTCCGCTATCAACGTAGACAATGATCGGCTTTCCCGTAGTTATGCTTCCAAGTCGGTGCCTCCCCCCCCCCCCCCCCCCCCCCCCCCCCCCCCCCCCCCCCCCCCCCCCCCCCCCCCCCCCCCCCCCCCCCCCCCCCCCCCCCCCCCCCCCCCCCCC
>CACKRE030003353.1:2033-30824 GCA_902602495.3 Ectocarpus sp. CCAP 1310/34
TGTCTGCCTCCGCGCACAAAAATGAGATGGGCATCACTGCCAACGCCGACGGCCAGAAAGGCCCGCGCATCTACATTTTCCCGCCTGACCCCATCAGTGCCGACCCAACTCCACCACCACACGCACGCCTCGCGGCGGATGCGCAGCAGCAAGAAGGTTTCGGTCATCCCTTGAGAGTGAGTCTAGCCCTGCTCGCCAGAAAGACCCCCCCCTTCGCTACAACCCATGTCTAAGCAAAAGCTTGTCGAGGAGCGAGGGGAAGAAGGGAGAGTATCGATGCTTCCCTTTGATCTTTGCGGTGGAATTACATGATGGATGGCCGGAATACAGCAGCAGCGAGACCAAAGAAGACATGTCTGTGTGTAACGCTGCAGGGCTGACGTGCGAGCAGGTGAGTCCTAGCGGTTGTGAAAGTACATCAGGCCTGAACCTATCGCGTGGGCGGGCCCCTAAATCCGGAGTCTGCCCGAAATCAGCGGCGGGTTGTTTAGCTTGTTAACAGCAGTGCAAGTGTTGTACAGCAGTAGTACTTGTGCCCAAGTGCCCACGGTATTGGCGCTGGCTCTTTTCTAATACTTTAATCCAACGTCAAAAAGAAAGGAACCTTAGCTTCGTGTTTCTACTGTCATCAGTAGAGGACACCATGAAGAGGCGTTGTGCGTGCTGGCACGTTCAGGTTTGCTACTGGAGCTGAAATGCTGCTGTATCGAAGATCGAGGTAGCCTATTGAACACAGTCCGAAGTCCGCGCCGAAACCAAGCGGCATCCAACTTTTGTCACACCCGAGTTCACTGCCGCGGACCGCAGATCCCTGAGGGTGTCAGCAGTACAAGTACCATAGCTATTCGCATCAGCTACTCCTGTGAATCCACAGTCCTGGAGATTAGGGTCAATAGCGGCGAGCACGGCTGTGACAACGTTGGACGTCACTTGGTCCCGGCGCAGATTTCGTACTGTTGTCAGAGGCTGCTGCCACCTTCGATATGTTAGCCCCATTAGCAAACCGAAATGTGCCAGCATGCACGAACGACCTTCCATTGTGTCCTCTACTGATGACAATAGAAACCCAGAGCCAACCCTCAAAATTGACCTCGTTTGAGCACCTTCCGCGTCGGCTCTTTCGACTTGAACTTTGATGTTTTTAAGAGTGTTCGTGAATTTTTTCTTGGTTTCAAAGGAGGCGTGAGTGTAGAGGTAGACGCGTGAAGAGCATGTCTTGAGCATCCTATACTGCCGCCCCGTGCGAATATATACGATTTCTGTTTTCGCGATGCCTTCCGACTTGTCTTGCGTGTCTCTGGGGCATTTTATGGTCTCTTGAGTTTGGTTTCAAACTGTGCCAACGCCAATACTGATTTCAAATTCGATCTTCGGAACTCTTCCTGAGGCACCGCCGTATTACGGAAGTCGGGATCGCGTCCCTCTGTGATACCCACTCCAGGTTGACGTGCGTGCTACTGCCTGTGCCAATAGGACCATTTTCTAATAGATTGGGAAGTTGCTTTGAGGCTTCACGACAACGCACCGAGCTAATCACGGTATTCACCGCAACCCAGCAGCAGTCTCCAGGTGGCAGTCCCCGCCTCGGGCATCTTGGGTACACAATGGGAAGGAAGAACCATGGAAGAGAGTTAAGGCACGATAGGCTATTCGTACAATATGTATCACATTGCATGCTGCCACACACCCAACGTGTCATGACTACCATGCGCTCTTTCTGTGTAGAGAATGATGTGAGGTGGTTCCCGCTGATGTATGTTATCTGCACCGCAACATTACTACATGCATACTGTAAGTTGAGCCGCTCCGGGAAACCGATTCAGCGCAGCTTACCCCCCTCTCCCTCCATGCCCCCCCGCGTCTCCGTCCGTCCCCTGCCCCGGCAAAGCTGAGAAGCTGCTGTATCCCACCGCAATCAACCCTTCAGCGGTACCTTGCTTGTTCAGCGTCGCACAGAACGGATAGCGGGAAGGGCGGCTGTCCTAACTGAGAGCGGGAGCGAGAGCAAGATGATTGGGTTGTTTTGCCGCACTTCTGTGGCAACCAGAATGGCAGAAACAATGGTCTTGAAGTCCGATGAGCGCCAAATGCTCACATAGTTCCTCAGAATTTTGCTGATGATAAACGGTTGCAGGTCACCACAAGTCAACGAAGGCCCCAGAGATACCCGTATCGGTAGCTGGCCCGGAGTGAAGTCATGCTCTTCTTGTTTGCGAGTAGTAGACAGCTAGCACCATCCACATGACAATCGGCAAGACACCGCCGGTGTCTCATAACGAAACGGCAGTGACGGTTGTCTTGAATATTATCAGCAGTTAGCTACTGCGAGCCCGCTGGCGTGATAGTCCTGTGAGGTGTCTGAAGGCCAGATTGAATCACGTGGTGTAGGGGGCTTGTCCGTGTTCTTGGGAAATGAGTCGTCGGGTTCACTTCAAAGATGCTGCGGTCTGCCTCCCATATTACGTAAATATTCGTGGCGGTGGTGGTGGGGGGGGGTCGAAACGGAAAACTAATCGACCAACAAATCGCGTTGCCCGAGCGGCTGGAGCCTGTTTCTTGTGAAGAGTCAGTTGCACGAGTTGATCACATGACGCTTGTGCCCCGGACTGCTTCGCCATTGGGACAAGCTTCAGCGAGGCCGGGGTCACACTGGTGCCCAGGACGTTTCCTCCTGGGTTGGATTCTCCGAGCATTTCTCGTACCATGCAACTGCCCGATGCAGTCACGGTCTGGAGGGTGTGTGTAGTGAATGAAGGGTCATCGGCGCAAAGGGTTTTTGCCAGCATGTTTGGTCGTTGCAAAAGACGGGCCTTTCGCAGCAGCGAAGAACTATCGACAACGGGAGTAATCCTCGCATTCCACGTATTCGCGGTAGAGTGTACGTACGGCCACAGCACTAAAGGCGGTTTCCTGAGGAACAGTACCTCTGCAGTGCAGGATTCCAATGTTCGGGCAATTTGTGCTGTAAGAATCGCAGTTGATGTAGATAGGAGAGTTGGTTGTTTTGGCCGCTCCTTCAGCACAGCAGCCATCAGGCGCCCAGGAGTGTTACGAGGTTAATGCTTGCCCATCTCGATTGTTCGTAGTGGTCCGTTCGTTGCGTTTGTATAGAATCCAGCACTTGGCGTGGTGTTGGAAGAGTCCCTCAAGAGTGGCGTCGCAAGCGCGGGTGGTTGCAGAAAGCGTTCGTTCGTAGCTGCTAGCTGCCAGAAGTGGTTTGTGAATAGTTGACGACAGAATGACGCATGCCGTGCGATATGCGTGGTGAAGCTTGCCCCACGTGGATGGTACGAGTGAACCTCTGGTGCCGTAAGGAATGCAGTACTCGAGGGGCAGCACCGAAATATTACCCTGTACTTATGGTGGGGTACACCACAAAGAGAGGTAGAGAACGACTCTCGGGCAAAATCAGAGGTTTTCAAAGGCGCGTTCTGCTAAGGGTGCATGTCCTTTCATTGCATTCATGTGATGCGATACTCGCGGAGAAAGTCGACGGTAGGTAGAACTCCCCTTAGATTATGTGTGAAAATTCGAATGCCAAGCACCCGCCCGCGTAAAGAGAGTGCGGAGGGAGGAGATACCGCCGGACGGGTAGAGGACGTATGATCCCCTGCTGCCTGCTGCGAAACAAGCGATTCATTTTTGCCCGTGTTGAGCGTGTCTGCTGAATCAATCAATGTGGTTCTCGTCATACATATTCGAAATACCGAAATAGCACCACCAGACACACTACTGTCATGATTGTTTCCCGTTGATGAGCAGACAATGTATTTTTTTTTGTTCCGGAGTCACGGCAATAAACCAGAGAACCACGACCATGTACTGCCATGGAGTTCTTGCGCGGAACGGAACGAAGATGTACCGTACAAGGCTAGACATGTATGCATGCAGGCAGAATCATGTTTGTGTCTGGTGTGGTGTGGGACGCAACCGACTACGGCTACAGTCGTGCAGCAGGTGCCGCACGTTGATATTTCTCTCTCTCTTGCACTCGCCGCGGTTTTAGCTTCGTCTGGCTTTGGTGGTGACAACTGACAAGCCTGCTGGGGCAGGATGCCCGGACTATATCATCTCAACGACCTGATTCCAACAGTTCACACCCAACTGCTCTGAAATCAATCGATCTGAAGGCGTGGTCCGCGCTATTTTCGCATAGACTTTTTGCTGCACGTCGGAGAATCAACAGTTGTCGATGCACCCGAAGGAAAGATATTCGATGCACGCAGGGTGCAGGGGGGCGCACTACATAGGCCATGCACCCACACTTGGAAGCCCGCCACTACAGCCCTGCACAAGCACCGTTTAACGCCCAAGATCCACCTAGGCCCACTCCAAGCACCACCGACCTACACAGTAGCGGGGTGCGTACAATTTTTTGGTCGGGGAATTGGAGATGGTAATTTTTTGGGTACACGGTTATAGGAGAGGACGAACCAAGAATGCATACCACTTCCGTCCTGGGTTGCTGTGGTCCGAAATTCCCCGCCCCGGTGGATCTTTCAGTTTGGGCCCTTGCCGGTCGTATCTGTGTGCATAGTGCTTACCCCTGCCTCGTGCGAGGGAGCTTCTCCCTTTCTATTGTGGTTCAACGCGAGAAAGGGAGGGAGTGTTCCGTTATTATATCATTGAGATGTGATGCATAGATAGATGTTGTTCAGTTCGTGAAGAAGCAGGTAGAGCACACGACAAGGTGGACGGAGAAGAATACGAGGAACACTCCGGAACGAACATCGACGGAGCGAAAAATAATCAGTTCGGTCGAAAAAGATGCAGAATTCACCCTGAGATGATGAGGTGATGAGATGGACGCGATGACGACCCACCGGCCGGTGAACGGACAGGATTATTTGTCGCCGGCCTCTTCCTAGAGGGAGCTCCTTCACTCGCACGACATTACACAACTACCACACCAACCTCGCCAACCTCGTCAACCTCGCCAACCAAAGTCTAGGGCCGAGACCTGTGGGGGCTGCCATGAGAGGATCCCGCGGGACCCGGCTCGCGTGGCTGGCTCTTCTTGCGCAAAGAGGTTTGCATAGCAAGCACGCGCGCGTGTGTGTAGCAACTGCAAAATCGCTTCTCGGCGGCAGATACGTAAATGTTACTGTGTTCCTCTCTCTTTTCTTCAATCTGTAAATGGGGGGTGCCTCAGTACCCTTTGCTTGGAGGGAGATTTTTCTCGTGCCCACAAGAAGAGAGGGGCATGGGCACCCAGGATCGAGAAGGCTTGACGCCATCAATGAAATCAGCGGTTCACCTCTAGACTTGCCGACGCTCGACTTGTTGTGCTGTCGCACCCGCTCACGAAAGAGAATAGTCTCGCCCACCCGCCCTTGTGGCAGGTTTTGAGATCGGATCCACCTGTGTTTTGCGGTGATCTTTCTCCGTGTCTTCTGGTGCGCTGATGACCCGTGTGCTTACCACAGAGACAGGGCACCGAAGACGTCGATCACGATAGCAATGCCGTAGGTCGTCGCTCCTGTCCCTGTCACCCAGTGTGTCATGTTGTTGCGTTTGTTTATGCATCTCTTCAGTCTGTGCGGTAGACTTGCGAAAATCGAAATGACCTGACAGATCCAAGGCTATTCAGGGGTGGGCACGTACGTGGATGATATTTCCGAGAGACAACACACCACGCACAGAAAACACCCGCGTGCGCGCTCCACGCGCATGGTCTTGGAAGGGCGGGCTAGAGTATGGCTGTGCACTTCTCGAAAAAATGGGCGAGCAAGTGCCGACAGAGAGGCCGCGAGTGACGGGAAACAATACAAAAAATGTAAAGATTTTACCCGCGACGGTAGCAGCAGCAGCAGGACAGCTGAGAGGAACAGCAGGATCCAGTGGGGACGAAAGGATCTGATCTGCAGAACAACGGCAGGTTGTCAAGGCTAGGCGTCGTGCCGAACAGAGCCCACGTCGCGTGTCTCCACTCCCTCCCCCTCTCTCCTCTCCCAGCGATACTCTGCCGGGTTCCGGAAGCAGTTGGTCTTGGTCGTACTTTTTTCTGGTTTTTTTCTGCTCTCCTTCAGTACGGAACGGAACCCGCTGAATTTGATATTTTGTACCTCGGCCTCTTCCCGCCTGCAGGGGTTCAATTTTCGATTTTCGGTACTGGTAAATACAACGATATCCCATCTTCTCCCTCATCATTGCTGAGCTCTGGTATTTCCGCTTGTTGGAAGGCTCACACCCTGCTCACACAGCAGCTGCCATGCATTGCTGTCCTCCCTCTCAACCCGACTTCACCGGCAGCACATGAGGATCCACAATCTGTCACCTGTCACACGCAAGTATTTTTTTTTTTTCTTGGCACCTGGTGTTTATCCGCATGTTCAACGACGAACGTCTGAAGAATCTGTTCAGTTCGCATATAAAGAGTCCAAGAGTCCAATAAATCATCTCCCCACCATCATGCTGAACGGTTTTTGTTGTGAAGGCAACCACAACAACAACAACAACAATGCTGGTGGCCTGTATTTCGACCGCGACGTTCATAGGCTTTTCATCCGACCTCCGCGGCAGACGAAAGAGGGAGGACCGGTCTCCATGGGCTGTTGTAGTAAAGTCCGGAAGCCCTCTCTATCATACACTGCTGCTCCTGTACCTCTGACGCAGACGCTCAATTAAAAAATGGCGGTATGAAAATTTTCACACCATGTACAACTATAACTAATAACTAAGTTGTGCAAGGGTTCAGCTACCCTTGGTTGAACGGGATCAACTATTGTAGTTGGACAAGATTCTGAGACTTGGGTAGAACGGAATCAACTAGTTGGACAAGATTCTGAGACTTGAGTTGAATGGAATCAACTAGTTGGACAAGATTCTGAGACTTGAGTCGAACGGAATCAACTAGTTGGTCAAGATTCCGAGACTTTGGTTGATTGGCCAAACAAATGCAACTACCTTAGTTGTACAGGGTAGAAATTTACCTTTGTTTTGCCCACCCGAAACGTGCTCTTTGGCTATCTATACGTACGTCTGTCTCTATTATTTATCGTGCAACACGCGCCATCGTATATTGTCACCGGTCTCTCTCTCGCCCGCTCCCTCGCTCTGTGTGTAGTGTGTATTCGTCGTCGCATCTTACATACCTTGCGGTGTTTTATTTCTTGTGATCTTGGTCGGTTCTGTAGGTATATTTCCCAGTCACTAGCGCTGATTTGAAGTGAAGAAAACACAATATAACGTCATGCTGCTGTTTCTCACACTGCTCTACAAGTAAGTATAGTCCACAGTCCACAAAAAAAATAAGGAGCCCGTGGTCGCGAAAACCCCGTGTGGCAGACCGGGTTTTGCCCTCTAAATACATGTGTACGTAGCGAGGATCGATAGCCAATCAGTCTTAGTGGCAAACAGTGACCCCTGCTGCGATAACCTTCAGTGGAAAATAATACCATTTCGTGATGGCCCTTCGTGTGGATTATTATCGGAAGAAGCGTTTTTTCTCCAGCAAGTTGACTAACCGCCTAGTATTTTGTGACTCCGGCTCCACCGGAGAGACATAATTGACCATGATGTAGCACTCTCAGCACTATATATAGAAGTTTCGCTACGTTCTGGATGGCAGGCGCGAGGTTCTCGGAGAAAATATTCATCGTGTTACAGGCATAGACTATATTCATTCGTGTCGTTCCGAGCGATTGATCACACGATGCCACACACGACACGAGAAGTTATTAAAACAACACGCGTCAACGAGGCTTTGAGCCACGAATCGATCTGTACTCAGCAGTTCAGTGCGAAATTATGCGATCAAACCGCTGAAGAACGTTACGAAGTGTGAAAGAAAAACAAACCCGTCTCCGGTATTTCTTTTTCATGTCTAACTGAAAAAGACAAATAGTTAATATACTGTTCGAGGACAGGCGCCTCTCATCCAGAGCGTACGCTCAATTTTCTCCAACTATACATTATTTCTTCTTCCTCTCCCGAGACTCCATTGTTCAAATATATACATTTTCCCTGTGACATGGCCCAACAACGACTGAAAGAATATTTATTTGATGCAGGGTGGTGGCGCTCACATTATTCTTCACGTATTTCAAACGTTTTAGCCTCCCAAGTCTGGCGAAAGATAGATAGTAGTCGCGTGTTGCAAGAGGACGGCCCATAGGTTTTAGGAGTTGCAGGTTATAACATTGGAGACGTGAAAGGAAGAAGTGAAAATCAAATCAACAGGGTCCCACTCCCGTTTCGGCGTTGTTCGGAAAAAATTGCATTTGCCCAGTCCAATCTTGCCCGATGACACGCCCTTGTCCACCGACGATGTCAGTACTAGCAGGCGCGAAGATTGGGAACAGTTGACACTGTGCCTTGCACACTGTGCTAACTAACGGTAGGCTGCCACGACATTTTTACCGCTGTTGTGTGGGTGTATTTACCACTTGTATTTAGTAGACGAATCACTCTTGTTCGTGATGTGCGAGTGAAGAGGTGACCCTCGTACGCACAAAAATAAAAGAGCTCGGGATGTTGATTTCATCGACCTCCCTACCCCCCGCTCCCTTGCCGCCGTCTGCCAAGCAGCTCACGCCGCGCCTCCGTCATCGAGCGTATCGGTAGCTTGCAGCCTAGAAAGTCTCTCCGAGGATGACCGGGAATCATTGCAACAGCACCGCCGGGGCCTCTTCATCGACCCCGATTGTGGGAAGTCAGGTGACAAGGACCACTACTACTGCCAAAAAAAATATGACGCACATAGTCGATGATACCGACACCGCCGGTTACCACGGGGCGGTAAACACCCCACACGGGGATCGTTGAGTTGACGAGACGCTGGTGGTGTCGCGCGTTGGGCATGAAATTGGTCGATGACAATGACCGTCGTCGTAGAGACGACTGTCTTCAAGTCGGGAAGCAACGCGGGCTTATCTAGTGTGCTTGCAGTTTGAGACGAGGGTGGATAGGTCATTTTAGATCGATTTTCGCTCAGACGGAGATTGCCAAGAGTTAGCGCTATGTGCGACGGAAACCTGACAGACCCTCCGGTTTTTTTCGCTCACGTGGTTGCTTCGAACGGGGTAGAATGGGGGCAGGAGAAGGAGAGGAACGACTGCAACATGTTCAACCTCGGGACCAACTGCCGCAGTTGTTTCAACACCTGCGACGCTGCACTGACCTTCGCCTACGAGTTTCTCTTTACGGTGAGAAGAGAACCAAGTTCTACTGTTGCTGTTGCTATTGCTGTTGCTATTGCTGTTGCTGTTGCCGTTGCTGCTTGATTTTTTTCTAGTGGTCTTGTTGTTGCTGCTGCCGCGGAAATAGTTGTCGTTCTTGCTAGTGCATTTTTTTCTTCAAATAACAGTGGCAAGCAACAACCATGCCAAGAGTGACAATAAGGGTCTCACAGGGTCAACCACATCTCTAGGGAATCAGATTTCACACCATCAGTCAGTATGAAAGAGAACCTCCGTCCAGCCGTTACACTTGGCAGGACATACCCGGGGATTCCCTCGCCTTTTTTTCGCCGACGGTCCCGAAACTTCAACGACCTCATTGGTACACCCCCCTCGCTACCCCAAAAATGTCTCAGTTCTCTCGACAGTGAGATATATCTCGCATACCCGTTGATGTTGATGCTGCGAGAGCGTGAAAACCTCTAACCGCTGTCAACTTGCGGGGCAGTGAGGGATGAACGTGTAGCCCTTGGCTTCCTGCACACTCCACCCATAGAAGATACCGGGCCCGGTTTCCACCTTTATCACCACTCCTTGGGGCCGAGAGGCAAAACAAACCTCTGTTGCAAAACCCCTTGTCATTGACCCTCGCTCCCCGCCGCTGACACCCGAACTATCCCATCCGCGCCTCCCCGCCTCCCAACCCACTTGCGCCCATTTCAGGACGCCGAGATCGCCTTCTGTCCCGGAAGCGGCATCACCTCGATCGATGACTGCGCGAACAGCGAGGGACAACGCGCCCTGACCAACAACGGGGAGGGGCTGGGCGGTGATGCCTTCGATCCCATGTACGGCTGGGAGCCCACGCCGGCGCCCACGTCCGTGTCCTACCACTTCGACTTCGACGAGCCAACGCCGACGCCGGTGATGATAATGGAAACCCCACAGCAGGTCGACGGCCGCCGTCCACGGCCTCGCCACCCTGAAGGAACACCGGTGCCGACATATCTGTCCTTCGACTTCGACCCCGACCACCCAACGCCGGCACCCGTGACGGAGGGCCCGCAGCCGGTCGACGCCCGCCGTCCCCGGCCTCGCCAGCCTGAAGCAACACCGGTGCCGACATATCTGTCCTTCGACTTCGACCCCGACTACCCAACGCCGGCACCGGTGCCAGAGGGCCCACGGCCAGTCGACGGCCGCCGTCCTCGCCACCCTGAAGGAACACCGGTACCGACATACCTGTCCTTCGACTTCGACCCCGACCACCCAACGCCGACACCTATCGGAGAAGGCCCGCAGCCGGTCCGTGGCGGCCGTCCCCGGCCTCGCCACCCTGAAGGAACACCTGTACCGACATACGTATCGTTCGACTTCGACCCTGACTACCCAACGCCGGCACCGGTGAATGGCGGCCCGCAGTCAGTCGACGGTCACCGTCCTCGCCACCCTGAAGGAACACCGGTGCCGACGTGCATGTCCTTCGACTTCGACTTCGACATGCCAACGCCGGCACCGGTGATGGAGGGCCCGCAGCCGGGCCATGACCGAAATCCCCGACCTCGCCATCCTAAGGGAACACCTGTACCGACATACCTGTCCTTCGACTTCGACCCCGACTACCCAACGTCGGCACCTGTGACGGACGGCCCGCAGCCGGTCGATGACCGCCATACTCGCCACCCTGAAGGAACACCGGTACCGACATATCTGTCCTTCGACTTCGACCCCGACTACCCAACGCCGGTACCTGTGATGGAGGGCCCGCAGCCGGTCGACAGCCGCCGTCCCCGGCCTCGCCACCCTGAAGGAACACCGGTGCCGACATACCTGTCCTTCGACTTCGACCCCGACTACCCAACGCCGGCACCGGTGATGGAGGGCCCGCAGCCGGGCCATGACCGAAATCCCCGACCTCGCCATCCTAAGGGAACACCTGTACCGACATACCTGTCCTTCGACTTCGACCCCGACTACCCAACGTCGGCACCTGTGACGGACGGCCCGCAGCCGGTCGATGACCGCCATACTCGCCACCCTGAAGGAACACCGGTACCGACATATCTGTCCTTCGACTTCGACCCCGACTACCCAACGCCGGTACCGGTGAAAGAGGTCCCGCAGCCCGTCGACGGTCACGGTCCTCGCCACCCTGAAGGAACACCGGTGCCGCCATACATGTCCTTCGACTTCGACTTCGACTACCCAACGCCGGCACCGGTGTTGAAGGGCCCGCAGCCGGTCGATGGCCGCCGCCCCCGGCCTCGCCAGCCTGAAGGAACACCGGTGCCGACATATCTGTCCTTCGACTTCGACTTCGACTACCCAACGCCGGCACCGGTGGTAGAGGGCCCGCAACCGGTCGACGGCCGCCGTCCGCGGCCTCGCCAGCCTGAAGCAACACCGGTGCCGACATATCTGTCCTTCGACTTCGACTTCGACTACCCAACGCCGGCACCGGTGGTAGAGGGCCCGCAACCGGTCGACGGCCGCCGTCCGCGGCCTCGCCAGCCTGAAGCAACACCGGTGCCGACATATCTGTCCTTCGACTTCGACTTCGACTACCCAACGCCGGCACCGGTGGTAGAGGGCCCGCAACCGGTCGACGGCCGCCGTCCGCGGCCTCGCCAGCCTGAAGCAACACCGGTGCCGACATATCTGTCCTTCGACTTCGACCCCGACTACCCAACGCCGGCACCGGTGGTAGAGGGCCCGCAACCGGTCGACGGCCGCCGTCCGCGGCCTCGCCAGCCTGAAGCAACACCGGTGCCGACATATCTGTCCTTCGACTTCGACCCCGACTACCCAACGCCGGCACCGGTGGTAGAGGGCCCGCAACCGGTCGACGGCCGCCGTCCGCGGCCTCGCCAGCCTGAAGCAACACCGGTGCCGACATATCTGTCCTTCGACTTCGACCCCGACCACCCAACGCCGGCTCCTGTGACGGAGGGCCCGCAGGCGTTCGACGGCCGCCGTCCCCGGCCTCGCCACCGTGAAGCAACACCGGTGCCGACATATCTGTCCTACGACTTCGACACCGACTACCCAACGCCGGCACCGGTGATGGAGGGCCCGCAGCCGGTCGACGGCGACCGTCCCCGGCCTCGCCACCCTAAAGCAACACCGGTGCCGACATACCTGTCCTTCGACTTCGACTTCGACTACCCAACGCCGGCACCGGTGATGGAGGGCCCGCAGCCGGTCGACGGCGCCCGTCCCCGGCCTCGCCACCCTAATGCAACACCGGTGCCGACATACCTGTCCTTCGACTTCGACTTCGACTACCCAACGCCGGCACCGGTGATGGAGGGCCCGCAGCCGGTCGACGGCGCCCGTCCCCGGCCTCGCCACCCTAATGCAACACCGGTGCCGACATACCTGTCCTTCGACTTCGACCCCGACTACCCAACGCCGGCTCCTGTGACGGAGGGCCCGCAGCCGGTCGACGGCCGCCGCCCCCGGCCTCGCCACCCTGAAGGAACACCGGTGCCGACGTCCCTGTCCTTCGACTTCGACTTCGACTACCCAACGCCGGCTCCTGTGATGGAGGGCCCGCAGCCGGTCGACCGCCGCCGCCCCCGGCCTCGCCACCCTGAAGGAACACCGGTGCCGACGTCCCTGTCCTTCGACTTCGACTTCGACTACCCAACGCCGGCTCCTGTGATGGAGGGCCCGCAGCCGGTCGACCGCCGCCGCCCCCGGCCTCGCCACCCTGAAGGAACACCGGTGCCGACGTCCCTGTCCTTCGACTTCGACTTCGACTACCCAACGCCGGCTCCTGTGATGGAGGGCCCGCAGCCGGTCGACCGCCGCCGCCCCCGGCCTCGCCACCCTGAAGGAACACCGGTGCCGACGTCCCTGTCCTTCGACTTCGACTTCGACTACCCAACGCCGGCTCCTGTGATGGAGGGCCCGCAGCCGGTCGACCGCCGCCGCCCCCGGCCTCGCCACCCTGAAGGAACACCGGTGCCGACGTCCCTGTCCTTCGACTTCGACTTCGACTACCCAACGCCGGCTCCTGTGATGGAGGGCCCGCAGCCGGTCGACCGCCGCCGCCCCCGGCCTCGCCACCCTGAAGGAACACCGGTGCCGACGTCCCTGTCCTTCGACTTCGACTTCGACTACCCAACGCCGGCTCCTGTGATGGAGGGCCCGCAGCCGGTCGACCGCCGCCGCCCCCGGCCTCGCCACCCTGAAGGAACACCGGTGCCGACGTCCCTGTCCTTCGACTTCGACTTCGACTACCCAACGCCGGCTCCTGTGATGGAGGGCCCGCAGCCGGTCGACCGCCGCCGCCCCCGGCCTCGCCACCCTGAAGGAACACCGGTGCCGACGTCCCTGTCCTTCGACTTCGACTTCGACTACCCAACGCCGGCTCCTGTGATGGAGGGCCCGCAGCCGGTCGACGGCGACCGTCCCCGGCCGCGCCACCCCAAAGCAACACCGGTGCCGACGTCCCTGTCCTTCGACTTCGACACCGACTACCCAACGCCGGAATCTGTGACGGAGGGCCCCCACCCGGTCGACGGCCGCCGCCCCCGGCCTCGCCAGCCTAAAGCAACACCGGTGCCGACATACCTGTCCTTCGACTTCGACACCGACTACCCAACGCCGGCACCGGTGGTAGAGGGCCCGCAACCGGTCGATGGCCGCCGTCCCCGGTCTCGCCACCCTGAAGGAACACCGGTGCCGACATACCTGTCCTTCGACTTCGACCCCGACTACCCAACGCCGGCACCGGTGATGGAGGGCCCGCAGCCGGACGATGGCCGCCGCCCACGGCCTCTCCAGCCTGAAGCAACACCAGCGCCGACGTCCCTGTCTTTCGACTTCGACCCCGACTACACAACGCCGGCACCGGTGATGGAAGGCGCGCAGCCGGTCGACGGCCGCCGTCCCCGGCCTCGCCACCCTGAAGGAACACCGGCGCCGACATATCTGTCCTACGACTTCGACACCGACTACCCAACGCCGGCTCCTGTGATGGAGGGCCCCCACCCGGTCGACGGCCGCCGCCCTCGCCACCGTGAAGCAACACCGGTGCCGACATCCCTGTCCTTCGACTTCGACTTCGACATGCCAACGCCGGCACCGGTGATGGAGGGCCCGCAGCCGGTCGACGGCCGCCGTCCCCGGCCTCGCCACCCTGAAGGAACACCGGCGCCGACATATCTGTCCTTCGACTTCGACTTCGACTACCCAACGCCGGCTCCTGTGATGGAGGGCCCCCACCCGGTCGACGGCCGCCGCCCTCGCCACCGTGAAGCAACACCGGTGCCGACACACCTGTCCTTCGACTTCGACACCAACTACCCAACGCCGGCACCGGTGATCGAGGGCCCGCAGCCGGTCGACGGCGACCGTCCCCGGCCGCGCCACCCCAAAGCAACACCGGTGCCGACATACCTGTCCTTCGACTTCGACCCCGACTACCCAACGCCGGCACCGGTGATCGAGGGCCCGCAGCCGGTCGACGGCCGCCGTCCCCGACCTCGCCACCCTGAAGGAACACGAGTACCGACATACCTATCCTTCGACTTCGACCCTGACTACACAACTCCGGCACCCGTGACGGAGGACCCGCAGCCGGTGGACGGCCGCCGTCCCCGACCTCGCCACCCTGAAGGAACACCGGTACCGACATACCTGTCCTTCGACTTCGACCCCTACTACGCAACGCCGGTACCGGTGAAAGAGGTCCCGCAGCCGGTCGATGGCCGCCGTCCACGGCCTCGCCAGCCTGAAGCAACACCAGCGCCGACGTCCCTGTCCTTCGACTTCGACTTCGACTACACAACGCCGGCACCGGTGATGGAAGGCGCGCAGCCGGTCGACGGCCGCCGTCCCCGACCTCGCCAGCCTGAAGGAACACCGGCGCCGACATATCTGTCCTACGACTTCGACTTCGACTACCCAACGCCGGCTCCTGTGATGGAGGGCCCCCAACCGGTCGACGGCCGCCGCCCTCGCCACCCTGAAGCAACACCGGTGCCGACATATCTGTCCTTCGACTTCGACTTCGACATGCCAACGCCGGCACCGGTGATGGAAGGCGCGCAGCCGGTCGACGGCCGCCGTCCCCGACCTCGCCAGCCTGAAGGAACACCGGCGCCGACATATCTGTCCTACGACTTCGACTTCGACTACCCAACGCCGGCTCCTGTGATGGAGGGCCCCCAACCGGTCGACGGCCGCCGCCCTCGCCACCCTGAAGCAACACCGGTGCCGACATATCTGTCCTTCGACTTCGACTTCGACATGCCAACGCCGGCACCGGTGATGGAGGACCCGCAGCCGGTCGACGGCGACCGTCCCCGGCCGCGCCACCCCAAAGCAACACCGGTGCCGACATACATGTCCTTCGGCTTCGACACCGACTACCCAACGCCGGAATCTGTGACGGAGGGCCCCCACCCGGTCGACGGCGGCCGCCCCCGGCCTCGTCACCCGGAAGCAACACCGGTGCCGACATACCTGTCCTTCGACTTCGACCCCGACTACCCAACGCCGGCTCCTGTGACGGAGGGCCTGCAGCCGGTCGACAGCCGCCGTCCCCGGCCTCGCCACCCTGAAGGAACACCGGCGCCGACGTCCCTGTCCTTCGACTTCGACCCCGACTACCCAACGCCGGCTCCTGTGACGGAGGGCCTGCAGCCGGTCGACAGCCGCCGTCCCCGGCCTCGCCACCCTGAAGGAACACCGGCGCCGACGTCCCTGTCCTTCGACTTCGACCCCGACTACCCAACGCCGGCTCCTGTGACGGAGGGCCTGCAGCCGGTCGACAGCCGCCGTCCCCGGCCTCGCCACCCTGAAGGAACACCGGCGCCGACGTCCCTGTCCTTCGACTTCGGCACCGACTACCCAACGCCGGCACCGGTGACAGAGGACCCGCAGCCGGTCGACGGCCACCGTTCACGGCCTCGCCAGCCTGAAGCAACACCGGTGCCGACATACTTATCTTTCGACTTCGACCCCGACTACCCAACACCGGCACCAGTGACGGAGGGCCCGCAGCCGGTCGACGCCCGCCGTCCACGGCCTCGCCACTCTGAAGGAACACCAATGCCGACATACTTATCGTTCGACTTCGACTCCGACTACCCAACGCCAGCACCCGTGACGGAGGGCCCGCTGCTGGTCGACGGCCGCCGTCCCCGACCTCGCCGCCCGGAAGGAACACCGGTGCCGACGTCCCTGTCCGTCGACTTCGACCCCGACTACCCAACGCCGGCACCGGTGACGGAGGACCCGCAGCCGGCCGACGGCGGCCGTCCCCGGCCTCGCCACCCTGAAGCAACACCGGTGCCGACGTCTCTGTCTTTCGACTTCGACCCCGACTACACAACACCGGCACCGGTGACGCAGGGGCCGCAGCCGGTGGACGGCCGCCGCCCCCGGCCTCGCCACCCGGAAGGAACGCCGGAGCCGACGTCCGTGTCCTTCGACTTCGACTTCGACTACCCAACGCCCGCACCTGCGACGGAGGGCCCGCAGCCGGTCGAAGACCGCCGCCCCCGACCTCGCCACCCGGAAGGAACACCGGTGCCGACGTCCCTGTCCTTCGACTTCAACTTCGACCGGCCAACGCCGGAACCTGAGACCGAGGTCCTGCAGCCGGTCGCCAAGCCCGAGAAGTCATGGCCGTCAGCTCCCAGTATGCCTCCGAGCTCACGGTCACCGACGGCCCCAGTGGAAGAGACGACAACGGCTCCGGCTTCATCCGGCAGGCCCCAGTCGCCTTCTCCGGCAGTGGCACCGTCCCCGATCTCCACAGCCCCAGACACTTCGCCGTCGCCAGCTACCCTACCCGCCCCGAGCACACTGGCGCCCGCTGGAGGCATCAACCGGCCGCCTTCACCCACGGGAGCGCCTCGAACAAACCCTGCGGTGACGCCCACATCAACTACCGAGACTCCGACCGCCCCCCCCGCTGGTACTGCCCCCACCGCCGGCGCGGCTATGCCTTCGGCTCCTTCTCCCATTATTCCGAGCGCCCCGACACCCATGTCCTACGACTTCGACTTCGACGACCCAACCCCGGCGCCGGTGTCTGAAGGCCGGCAGCCTGTGCCCACTCCTGGGCAGCCATCACCACCGACCCCCAGCACGGCTCCGAGCTCACGGTCACCGACTGTGCCAGTGGAAGAGGTGACGCCGGCTCCGGCGTCATCCGGGAGGCACCAATCGCCTTCTCCGGCGGTGACACCGTCCCCGATCTCCACAGCCCGCGACGCTTCACCATCCCCAGCTACTATTCCCACCCCGAGTCATGACCCTTCCCCCGCTACCACGCTGACTCCCGCAGGAGGCAAGAACCAGGCGCCATCACCCACGGACGCGCCTCGAACAGACTCTTCCGCGGTACCAACGTCGACTGCCGAGCCTGCGGCCGCCGCCCCCGTCGCCGCCGCCCCCACCGCCGGCACGGCTATGCCTTTGAAGCCTTCTCCCATCATGCCGAGCGCCTCGTCATCTATGTCTTTCGACTTTGACTCCGACTTCGATATCCCAACACCGGCGCCGGTGCCTGAGGGCCCGCAGCCTGTCGCCACTCCTGGACAGCCATCACCACCAACTCCCAGCACCGCTCCGAGCTCGCGACCACCAACGGCGCCAGTGGCAGAGACGACGACGGCTCCGGCTTCATCCGACAAGCAACGGTCACCGTCTCCACCTTCACCTTCTCCTTCCCCGGTGGTGGCGCCGGCCCCGATCTCCACAGCCCCAGACGCGTCATCACCGCCAGCTACTGTGCCCGCTTCGACTCATGACCCTTCCACCGCTGTTACCCTGGCGCCCGCTGGAGGGAAGAACCAGGCGCCTCCGCCCACGGACGCACCTCGAACAGACCCTGCCGCGGCGCCCACGTCGACAACCAAGCCTCCCGTCGCCGCCCCTACCGCTGCCGCCCCCACCGTTGCCGCACCTTCCATGCCCTCGGCGCCTTCTCCCACCATGCCTTCGGCGCCTTCTCCCACCATGCCGAGCGCCCCGACGTCTATGTCCTACGACTTGGATTTCGACGGGCCAACGCCGCCGCCTGTGATGGAGGGCGTGCAGCCTGACGCCACGCCTGGGATGCTATCACCGTCAGACCCCAGCACGCCTCCGAGCTCACGATCGCCGACGGCGCCAGCGGTAGAGACGACGACGGCTCCATCTTCATCCGACAGGCAGCGGTCACCGTCTTCACCTTCACCTTCTCCTTCCCCGATGGTGGCACCGGCCCCGATCTCCACAGCCCCAGAAGTTTCGCCATCACCAGCTACTAGGCCCGCCCCGATCCATGACTCTTCCACCGCTGCCACGCTGGCGCCCGCTGGAGGCAAGAACCAGGCGCCGTCACCCACGGACGCGCCTCAAACACTCCCCGCCGCCGCGCCTACGCCGACTAGCGAGCCTCCCGCCGCCGCCCCCTCCGCCGCCGCCGCCCCAACCGCGGCTTCCACCCCTGCCATGCCTTCGGCGCCTTCTTCCACAATCCCCACAGCCCCGACGGCCATGTCCTACAACTTCGACTTCGATGAACTGACGCCGGCGCCTGTGTCTGAGGGCGCGCAGCCTGTCGCCACGCCTGGACAGCCATTACCACCAACTCCCAGCACCGCTCCGAGCTCACGATCGCCAACGGCGCCAGTGGCAGAGACGACGGCGGCTCCGGCTTCGTCCGACACGCAGCAATCACCGTCTCCACCCTCTCTTTCTCCATCCTCGGTGGTGGCGCCGGCCCCGATCTCCACAGCCCCAGACGTTTCGCTATCGCCAGCTGCTAGGCCCGCCCCGAGCCATGACCCTTCCCCCACTGCCACGCTGGCGCCCTCTGGAGTCAAGAACCAGGTGCCTTCGCCGACCAGTGCGCCTCGAGCAGATCCCGCTGCGGCGCCCACGTCGACGATCGAGCTTCCGGCCGCCGCCCCTGCCATGCCTTCGGTGCCTTCTCCCGCCATGCCGAGCGCCCCGACATCCATGTCCTACGACTTCGACTTCGACGGGCCAACGCCGGCGCCTGCGTCGGAGGGCCTGCAGCCCGTCGCCACGCCCGGACAGCCATCACCGCCAATCCCCAGCACGCCTCCGAGCTCACGGTCACCGACAGCGCCGGTGGAAGAGACGACGACGACGGCTCCGGTTTCATCCGACAGGCAGCGGTCACCGTCTTCACCTTCGCCTTCTCCGGTGGTGGCACCGGCCCCGGTCTCCACCGCACCAGACGCTTCACCGTCGCCAGCTACAACCCTGCCCGCCCCAACCGCCGCCGCCGCTACCCCAACCGCCGCCGACGCGCCAACCGCCGCCGCACCCCCCACGGCCGCTGCCGCGCCTGCCACCCCTCCGGTGCCTTCTCCTACCATACCTTCGGCGCCTTCTCCCATCATGCCCAACGCCCCGACGGCCATGTCCTACGACTTCAACTTCGACGACACAACACCGGCGCCTGTGTCCGAGGGCCTGCAGCCGTCGCCAATGGGAGCGCCTCGAGCAGACCCCGCCGCGGCGCCCACATCGACTACCGAGCCTCCGGCCGCCGCCCCCACCGCCCCGGCCACGCCTTCTGCGCCTTCTCCCACCATGCCGAGCGCCCCGACGTCTACCCCACCCACCGTTGCTGGTCAGGAGCCCGCAGCGACTCCAGAGCCCATTTCCCAGCCGAGCGAGAGGGGGTCCGTGGCTCCCACCTCCGCCGGTACTACCCCCGCGCCTTCGACGCCGGGGGGCTCGTGGACTCAAGTACCGGCCGCCGCAGGAGCTCCACCGCCGGCATCTGGGGACGTCTTTACCTGCCCGCCGCCCGTGCCTTGCATCTGCGAAGCGCCTGCCGAACCCACGCCGACGGCAGCACCGACATCGGAGGCAACATCGGTGACGGTGGCGGCGGGGGTTACCACCGCCCCAGCTGCGATGCCCACGGCCTCTCATCCAGGAACGCCCACGAGCAACACGCCCTCACCCACGCAGGGTAAGTTAGTTGTCGAAGTGATGTTGAAGAATGATAGAATTTTGAAGTGTATCGAATTGACAAATGGAAAATGCAGAGCCCCGTCGTACGGTTGTCGGCGAGGATTCTTGACGCTTTCGCCCGCTCGCTCGCGTACTCCCGTCCAGAGTCGGCGGTGATGGGGGCACCTGTACTAAATGTTTCTGCGACATACGCGCCCTTGGGTCAGAAAACCTCGACACTTTGTGCATTTCTGCGAAGCATAATGGTTTAGATTGTGTTTTGGTTGGTTCCTTTGTTGGTGTAGCTAGAACGGTTTCGCCTTCCTTTCAATGTTGTTTATTTCTGGCTCGTTTGTTGCGATATCGCGGTTGCTGGTTTGGCTGCAGAAGGTCTGATGGGGGCTCCGGTAGTAGATGCTGCGCTTGGCCTCTTTCAAGACACCATCAGATTGTGCGCTCCTCTCGTTGTGTTGTTGAGGTTGGATGACGACATTGAGGCAGCCAACGACATGTACAATTCGTATGGCTGACTACCGCGCTGGGGCAGTGAACATTTTACAACTCTCAACGTTGCTAGTAGCTTCAAGCGTCTTTGTGGCCTTTCCTCTTGTGTGACCGCAGCCGGTGCGTCCAGAAATTGTTCCGAAATAAGTGAAAGGACCGACGTCCAGACTACTTGAAATAATATATATATAATCGACATTCTCTCCTCCCACCCTGACACCCCTCCGCCTCCTCGGTGCTCTCCCCGCCCACGTCGGCCGCAAATACTCCAGACGGAAGCCTCCCGATGGCGACGCCCTCGCCGACACCGACACCGACGCCGCACAGCCAGACCGCACCCACTATGCCCGGCGGGTCCGACTCGAGCACCGACGAGTTCGAAGACGATGACGACGGCCTCTTCTACTTGCCGGAGGACCCCGACTCGATCGACGGCTTCCAGGACGATGACAATTTCTTCTACTTCCCGGATGGCGAGTTCGACGAGCCCGACGCGACCCCCGCTCCTCGTGCAATCCCCGCTCCCGTCGCCGGCCGCTCGCAGCCTTACACGCCAACGCCGGCGGTGGTAGCTGACGAGGATGAGGAGGAGGTGGACTGTGTGTCGCTCCTCTCTCCCGAGATGTTGGTGAGTCAATCATGGCTTACCTGTGTGCCGGCACGGTTCTGTTGATTTGTCGCTTGCTCGCCCCGAAACTGTAGTACCACCATTGTAGTACCACCATTTTTTCAAGGGCCGTGGGGGTTTTGATACGGATTGGTAGGGATGTATCGTCGAAAGAGAAGCGGCTTCGTACTATGAATGTGATTCTGCTGCCCAAAAACACGCTCCGTTCGAGAGTAGCGCCTACAACGCGTATCCGAACCTCACCGCTCTGTTCTGTGGTCCCGATGACCTTTGATTTTGATGCTTTTGCCCAGATGGAGCTAGCCCAAAAGGACAAGGGTGTTTACTACGAGAAGGACTGCCAGGGCCTGCACTGCAACATGTTCGGGATTGGCTGGGACTGCAGGGCCTGCTACATGGACTGCGCAGCCTGCGAGGGAGACCAGGAAGACCTGGGAACGTGAGTTTTGATATTGTGTGGTTGTGATGACCCTGCTTTCGGTCAGCTTTTAGGTTTCGTTGCAGGGATCACGCTTGCTGTTGGTCAAGGTATGCAGTGTTGGCTTGAGTAGCGACGTTGGAGCGCAGAATGCCCGGAGCACCGTTGGCAGCCGCCCGACAAGGCTGGTAATGCTTGCACAAGCTAGCCTAGCCCACAAACAAGGCATTGCGTTGCAGCTCCCGTTCTGTCATCGTTCAATGTGAGGTGAGCCTAGCATGAGTGACTGCGCCACCGCTGGGAAACAATCTGGGAGCTCATTCGTCTCACTTGAAATAACACAGCGTCAAATGTTTCTTGTCAAGGCTGCTCTCTTGGACGTACGTGGCACTTTCTCGCCTATTCGTCGAATTGGCGTGTGTTGCTTCTGTGCGCTAACACCTACAAAAAAAAACACACCGCCTAACACCGCCGATCCCGCTACGAATGGAGACAGTCGTCTTCTCGATCCAAACCCACGACCGCGCTCACCCACCCCCGGTTGGCATCCACAAATTATCATGCACATACGCCCCATCGGATAGGACGCTTAATCGCCCCCCCTTCCCCGCGCGCGCTCTTGTCATGCCTCCTCGACGACAAAGCAGGGCGGACCTTGCGATGTGCCCCTCCGAATTCCCGAAGATCGGAGGCCAGACCCAGACCTGCATCTCGGCCTGCAGCGCCTCGCGCAAGACCCGTTATCGCCGCCGCCGCCGCCTCCGCGGACAGTAAGCTTCCTCCCTTCCGATCACTAATTTATCGAACGAGATGTTTGCCCCCAGCCATTTTTTTTTCATGTGTGGGGAAAATTCTAAGTAGTGTTGGAGATTTTTCTTTCTTATGGAAAATTATTTTTTGTGTTGGTGAGCCGTCGTCATCGTCGTCGTTTCCGCGGTATCAGCATGGGCTTCATTCTCTTTAATAAGGAATTTTCCAGGAACTAGTTTAGAGCGCACAGCAGCCACCAGTGTATGTAGCGTTGGTCGAACGAGTAGTGGTGCCAACGAGAATTCCGTTGCGTAGAATTTACCGGCATTTTCTCGCAAGCCATTAGTGCGCCTGGTACTGTGCAGTTGGAGGGCGGGTGAGCTGTTTTGCAGGATTTTTTTGGGGCCTAGCAAGCACGATACGTGCGAGAAGAAACCTTCATTTTGCCACAGGTTAACCTACTTTAGACCATATGCTACGTTGTCGTAAAATTTGTTTCGTGTATTGTGCCGGATCGGTGTCGTGATAGTTGTTTGGTCTTCGTTTCCCACGTGGACCCTATCGCACCCCAACTCTGGTTGTATGCTCCAAGTTTTGATATTTTTCGTGCGTTCATTGTTTCGTATCTTGCGTATCGGGTGCTTGACTTCATGTCTCGTTGCTACTTTCCGTGTCCATGCGGTGTTCGGCCCAGAGCGGATATAGACGTTTGTGGTATTGTGTGATTGTCAGTCCCCTGGCTTTGGTTCACTGCCCGCTATTACTTGTGGGACGTGTGCTTCTGGGTGAAGGGTGAAATGTGCAGTAGGTGTTTTTTTTTTTTTTCTTGGATGGGCTGTATCTTTGCGTTCCGGTTGTTGTTTTCCGGCTGTTTTTTCGTTTGGTCTTGTTCTTCTCTCGCGACATGTTTCTGGATAAAATTGTCTGTGTGTTCTGCGTTTCAAAGCATGGTGATCGGTTCCGAAGGATCGTATGTGTCAGCGTTTGGTGTAATCTCTTGACCCTTTTGTGCAAATCGCCCGGGAGGGATTCGGCTGATCCACAGTGCGTCGAAGGACGGCCTAAAAGCCCACCTGCTGATGAATTCTGCCGTCGCTTGGACGAAGAGCCCGCGAAGTGATGAAGTAGTTCTGTATTACGTGTAGTTGATCATGATGTCGATAGTTGATTTTGATGTCGATGGGTCCCGCCCCTGTTTCCGGTTTTACCTTCGGTGTGGGCGTTGTGACATTTCGGATGAGTGACGGTTTCATTTCTGTACGCCTTCTACTCGTTGAACGGTTTAATCATAGTATTATTCTCTCGGTGTATTGGGTGGTTTGGACGGGGTACATGTCAGGGTTAGTCAAACATGGGTTACTACGGTGTTGCGAGTTTCTGTCTGGCGTGGCGATCCGCCGGCTTGTGTGCCCCGTTCGCAACATGTGTCGTGCCGTGGTCAGTTTCACCTACTACAAGCGTGCGTAAATGAGGCCGATGTCATGGTGTTTGCGAACCTAGATACTGTGCGGCGCTTTCTTGTGATCTCTTGAGTCTTGTCCGTTGTGCCCGTGCCATTGGGCTTGTCTGTAGTGGGGAAGGGTAGGTGAAGTCACTGCTATTCTGAGGATTGCGTATTTCATGGACACCCGTCTGTGTCGTGAAGAGTGCCTTTTGCGTCACCAAAGCACCCGCATGAAGTCAATGACTCCTTGAAACTCCGAGGGACGTAGTACGTGAGAACGTGACGATTTCCTGAGCTCTAACGTGCGTTGCAGCCATGGCCCGTTGAACAGCCCACAGGAGGAGGATACTTGCTCTGATGCGATGTCTCCGGGCTTCACGTTCGACATCCCACGCTTTGTTGAACATGACAGGGGTACCATGTCGCACGGATGATTATCCTTTTAATTCTGTCACTACACAAACAACAACAGTGGCCTCCGGGCACGCGAAGAAAAGTTCGTTGATAAAGGTTATAAACCCATTTTCTTCTTGAAGCACCACACAAGTAACCCCGTCCAATGTATCTGAGCCACGCCGAAATCTTGGTGCGTTGGCTTCGACTCCACCCAACCCACTACACATGAAACAAATGCATGCCCATCGAAGATCATATATTAGGCCAGGACATGAAAGCCACAGGCTAGAGTCGTTCTGCCAGCCTGAGCCTCCAGCTGACTTCCTGCTTGCCGATGTGATCTTTCACCGCAATTGAAGCGCCCTTGAGAAGCACCTGGCGAAGGCACTCGAATAGATCGCAGAACACCAACATTGATTGACGACGGATGATGATCAGCTAAAAGGCTGTAGTTTTTCTTCTTCGAAACGACGATTGGCTTGGCTTTTGGTTTTCTACCACAGCACTAACGGCAGTCGGGAGCCCCGAACCAGAAACTTCTACACAAACAATTCTACCAAGGGAAAAAGACCTGTGGGTGAAAAACGGCAGCGAATCGTGGTTCATCCATCGTACATATTATGTAGGGGCGTAGGATACAAATTGTCGCAGGTACTGGAGTGTTCTGTAGCATTTCAAGCACCCCCGGCATGAAGGTGGCGGAGATCTAGTGCAATGCTATGTTTTTGTCAAAGTGTGATGTTGTGCGAGAATTATCCCAAGAGCTCTTGTGAGCCAACCAATCTGGTACGTTGGTCGAGATGGATACATGATGTTCGGTCAACCCCTCCAAAGCAAAAGGTATCATTATCCTGGCGCTATTTTCAGGACCAACAACCGTAGACAGGCGGTGGTCACGAGCAGCAAGCCACTCGTGAAGGTTTTATCAACAGAGCAAACATCGAAGCACCCGCGCATACACATGGCGCCGTTAGCACAAGCGCATTGAACGACTCAAACGTTGTACTGGGTAATGTAGAGGGCGAGAGGGCCTGACTCACCCCGACTCCTCGCTCGAGATCAACCACGACCGGGAGACGCCCCGTGGCGGCCGTGCCCGTGAAATGCTTAGGGTTGCAGAGACGTGCCAATACGTCGTCGTCCTCGCTCTCGCCGCCTGATTTACTCTGAAGCGGTGGCGTGGTAGCGGCGCTCGCCGTCGTCGCTGATGACGGCTCGCAGCCCCTCGGGAATTTGCTCTTGCGAACACCGTCTTCTCCTATCAAAACCAACCCCCCTCCTTTCGGAAGAATAACCGCGTGCGTAGATGGGGAGCGCTGCTTGGGTTGGGGTTGATCGCTATTGTGCTCTCCGCGTTGGTAAGGGTGAGGGTGGTGGCGCAGATACTGGTGAGGGTGTCGCGGGGAAGGGTGCTCACGTTGGTTGGTCTTCTTGCTGACGACGAAGCCGTCGTCGGATCGGCCTCGCCGAAGGCTTGCTCCTCTCGCCGACGCTTTCGGCACCGCCGAAGCCAATGACTTCAATCCCTCCGGTCCGGGGCCTTGGGGTTCGCTTTTACTACCGGGACCCCTGTGGTCTCGTATCTGTCTCGGAAGTGCACAGGAAAAGGGAACGTTCGGTTGAACGTGAAAGAAGAGTGAGTCCGAGATAGGGACAAGGTGAAGTCTCGGGAAATGTTCGGGACTACAAACTTGTACCCATGACGGTTATTCCTTTATCGACGGTTGGACAAATCTGTCAGTGTCAGAAAAAAGATAAAAGAGGTCTTTAGACTATACGTCTGGGCAAAGAAGCCATCCGGGCACAAAAGGTGTGACGAGCAACAACGAGGCGTTTTCCTTACTATTTCGGCTCTCCGGCGCTGCCTGTAGTCCTCAAGGGCGGCCTCGGTTGCCATCACCGCCACTGGTGCAGCTACTTTTGCCCGAGGGAATTCAGGAGGGCCGCTACAGTGACGAGGAAGAGGTTCTTGCCTTCCCATGCCCTCGCCAACCTCTGGCGAAGATGATGTATGTGCGAGCGTCGCCGCTCTAATGTGCTGTGAAGGGCGCAATGCATGGTGCGATATCAAGCGAATCGAATCGACAGGGGCGGGGGTGATGGGTCGCGTCATGCAGCAAAGATACCTGAAATCGAATAACTGAGCAGATGAAAATTGAGCAAGAGATTGGTTGCCGGGGCATGGCCCCTGGAGTGAATATAGGCTGAATGAAGTGTTGAATTCCACATGTTTCGATGAGGAACGCGAAGCTTTGAGCCTAGTAATTGAAAGCGTAACACAATCTGCATACCACACGAGTAGCTGTAGGACTACTTGCCGTAAGGTCAATAGAAAAGGGTAATGGGGTAGTGAACATCTGCGTTGCTCTCACGAAGAACCTCGGGGGAGTTCATAATCAGCAGGAATGAGTTTGTGTAGGCAATGCACCACGGGTTCCGACAAAGGAGAGACTTGCACTCGTGACTTAGAATCAGCAAGCAGCGGCAGACGTATGGTGTTCTCGGTGCAAAGGTTTGCGTGCCCCCAATCCAAGCCCAACGTACCGGTGGTCGGTCGCACAAACTCTGCACGCCCGTATGATTGTGTGTAGGTCTGTACCTTACCTTGTTGATGAATCTTGACTTGGCGTCATTGGCTGACTTGAACAGCCCCAGCCTCGCTAGGCTGAAAAGGTGGAACCACATCCATTTCGAGGCGCGCAAGAGATGCGTGTTCGTGAAGAGGAGGGTGTGAGCATGTGGGGCGTGCTGGACATATATCATCCGTGAAAGAGTAGACGGTAGTGGGCATGCAGATGTTCTAGCACCCGTGTTTCAAAGCGGGACGTCGGGTACGGTACTCCCGATCAGCCAATGCACAGGGTGGGGGGCAAGACACGGTGGTGTGCTCGGTCCGACGACGCGCATGAAGGGCGAGCTGCGTGCCAGCGATTTCGTATGGAATGGTCACACAGAAGCAGAGCTGTGAAATAATTGTTCTTTCGGAGAACCAACACCCCGATAGTCGCGAAAGAAAAACACAGTGCAGCAGAAAAGAATGACGAGTTTAATGCTGTCTGGATCACCTGGGAAGACTTGATGCCATCATCATTCTGTGCGACCTCGTTCCTTCTTGTCTGCAATGTGGTGCCGGTCGGATCCCCGCTAACCTTGGGCGCTTGCTCTCGCCAATCATCACCACGAGCCTGCTGGTTTCGAGCCTTTCTCGTTTCGTACCTCACAACTCGATTCTTTCGGCGATCAGTCTGCTCCTCTAAAGTTCAATGCAGCGCTGGGTAGTGGTATCCGACGAGTTCGAAGTAGCAGTGGGGAGCATGTATTCGCTTGCTGTCGTTGCTGCCCATGTGGTGTTGCTCCGCCTCTCCTGATGAACGTCTGGCCCGCCAGAGTCTCCCTACTGGCTGTCCAACCCACTTTCAGCAACGGAGAGAGGAGTTCAGCACGATACACGATACACGATGCCGTACACCGTGTGCGTACGACGTGCAATGCTACCGCTGTCTGTCCTCTCTGTTCCTTCCTCGGTAGATTCCTGGCTTGCTGCAGTTGCCCGAGCCCAGAGCAGAACGGCACATATCCCGCCGCACGGAACCCCCCTCCCGGTTTCTTCATTCCAGTATGTCGTCCCCCTTCCTCGCTTGGCTTGGCTGTTTTGCGGCCTGTGCGATGCGCAAGTGACAGGCGGTAGCAAGCAGCTGCTTGTGGAGGTTCGTGGATCAGTAGGTGAGCCTTGTGTTGATCGCCTCGAATGCGAAACTCTTTAACCCAAGGTTTGAATCTTTGTCAAGTAGAGAGCTCCTTTCGTCTTGTGTGTGGGGAATGGGGAAGCTACCGGCTCCAAGAGTACGGTAGGCTTCCCGCGTGTACGTAAAGCGTCAATTCCACAACAGTTGAGCCTTGCCGATTGCTGCTGAATCAACAGCAGTCGTCAGGTTCTGTTCCACTCTTAGACGCCGGCGTTTGAAGACCAATCGAGCACACCCGTTACAGCTGCGCATTGTCCAGGCAATGCTGGTGAAGATTCCTTGCAACTTGCAACTTTATGCCGTTCCGGTCGACCCCCAAACGGATCCCTCACGCCCCTGCTGTGATACAACAATCTGTTCTTTCAAGTACAAGTATTGCCGAGGAAGGTTCTTGCTTCGTGCTTGTGGCCGGAGCATACTACTGAGCGCTTGTGATACGCTGCACACTAGAAATTCACGTGCACTTGCATTTGCCGACAGTACTGCAGTACTACTACTGTCGTTCTTCGTCACGGCAGCCAAGGAAAGCCCGTTGTTCAGTAACTTCTGACGGATGCGCATAAATAGTACGCTTCCAGATACGCTGGCTGTTTTGCTGGCAGCTGATTGGATAGGGGCGCATCACTGTAGTGTGATCTGCTTTTTTCTGGAGGACGGATGCCTCTGTTTGTGTGTACCAGTTCCCTGATAGCTGTTCTGAATGTAGGGAACAAGAGCCGCCTGCTCACTCGATGATGAGGAAGGACAGCTGTAGTAGTAATAGTTACAGCCCTGGGTCCAAGGGCAAGGCTGATCGATATTTCGGGTGGCTCAGTTCTGTGTGTTGGGAGTGTAGAGCAGCTGGGCCA
>CACKRE030003353.1:42785-72994 GCA_902602495.3 Ectocarpus sp. CCAP 1310/34
TCTCCGCCACCGCTTGAGGATGGCATCCTTGTTCCGGAGTAGCACGCCGTTCTCGTCTGTAACGAACTGCTGCCCCCCAGCTTGTCTCCCGCTGAGGCCCGTTGACCGCTTGAGGTGTTGGTACAGCCCCCGCATGTCGCGGTCCTGGTAGATCGCTTCGAGCTCCGTCACGTATCTTTCCAGGTGGTCGTAGATGCTCGTTGCGATTGTTGCCTTCACCCCCTTGCACGTTGCTTTGAGGATTACTCCACGACGAAGAGGAGGCCGAAATGGAAGTATACATTTTCGGAAACCTCTCGACGAGAAGCGCCTTAGCGGCACCGTCATGACCTTTCCTGCCGAGATATGGAGCTTCGAAAATCGGTCCAGGGTGTGTGCTATCTTCTGCAACCTACGGTAACGCCCATAACGTGCTTCTCTTGTCGAGTGTGGCACGCCGAAAAACCAAGCGCGCGTTTTTCTTTATTTGTGCGTTTGTTTGCCCGTCGCTTCCTTTCCAGGCGGTATCGAAAGGAGAACGACTACGACCAGCTGCAGTGCGACACACCGATGCTCGAGACTCCCCCCGTGGACATACAAGAGAGCACCTACAAGGTATCCACACGTCCACGTGCACTTTTAAATAGTTGGCGGCGGCATTTTTGGCGTGGTTGGTGATGTTGTTTTATCTGCGAGTTTTTTTCACATTTCTTGAAGAATCGGCTTCCATCCATGGAAGGGTTACCCATCCCGCGAAGGGTAACGAAAACACGGCAAACCAACCGAGTATTACGAGGTGTTGTGGCAACAAGGACGGGTTTATCGTGTACTCGGAAGCCCCGTGAGTAAATTGGTGTTCCGTGCCCACCGGGCCGTCTCTTGTCTCTCCCTCTTCCTCTCCCTTCTTCTCCCACGATAACCAACGACGAACAACGACATACAGCAGTCTCCCGCACACCCTCCGACGCATCGGCAGCACGAGCCCAAACGCTAACGCCCAATGAGCGCTGTTATAGAACACGGCGAAGCTGCAGACCAGTCGATCTCTAACCAGGTTGGAATTGTACATATGTGGGAGGTGCCTTGGTAGCGCTGCAGGTTCTACCGGCAGGGAACCCATTTATCCCGTCTTCATTCCCGCCCCTCCCTCGACGAGGAACAGGCCGCTCGGGGTCGACCGTTGTGTGGTAGAGGTCCATTGGCATTGGCACGAGGATCCAGTACCAGTAGAGATTATCCTCTGGTTTGTTGGAGAGAGGATCGCAGTGCGAAAGCTCTCTTCGTTTCTCGTTCCCGCTACTATGTTCACGCTGATTTTTTTTTTTTTCGTTGCGGATTGATTCACCGGGACACCCGCCTGGTGTTTGAACGCTGCGCCTGTTCACTCTGCACGGGCACCCTCTGTTTCGGCCAACACCGCGCCTGTCACCATAACTAACTCGTGGGCGTGTCGGAGGACCCCAGGAATCATTGCAATACCCTAGCTTCCTCGCTTTGAATGTCGTAGTAAGTGTTCCGATGTTGTATCTCTCCTGGCCCCGTTCCACGTTGCCCGCGCTGCACTTTTCTGTTATCATTATGAAGTGTTCCGATATTGTGTGGCTTCTGGTGCCCTTTCGCGCTGCTGCAGATGCACCCGGGGGCGCGGTACGAGAGCATCACCCCGAGGTCCGCCAAGCGGAACGCCTTCGTGCTCTGCATGGCAACCCGCTTCATCAACAGCGCTCTCAGGCACTTCAAGGGGCGCATGTGCGCCGAAGGGTTTCCGAACTTGGACTACACGGTCCGCATCGCATGACCGACCCTTTGGGGTCCTGCCTGTGGCGCGATGCGCCCGGCTCAATTCGCGTTGCGCGTTGGGGTTGGTTACAGTCGGGTCCCGCCCGTCGAACAACGCCGGAAAGCCCCGGGAAGATGCCCTTGACATCGTCTGGCACAGATGAAATGTCAGTAGGTGTCATGCTCTGAACATTGCCGGTTGCCCGCTATGATGCTGGTGAAGTCGGCTGGATCGTACCGGCGTTACACGGGGACCACTATTACTACTGCTGTACTGTGATTTCATGTGCGGAAGGAAAGTGGAGTGTATCATCACGTGTTGGCAAAAGAGAGAGGTACTCGTTCTAGTTCTGTATCCGATGTTGTGCGTGATGTGTGGATGTTGTGTTTCGTGTTGTTTTTGATGATGAGTTCGTTCTTTTTTGTTGTTCTTGTGTAGAACTACTCCGCGGTGCGGTGATGTATTGCATGCCTCGATTTCAGCAGCCTTCTTTGTATGAGCTGTCGCCCCCAACGCTTGGAAGCAAGATCGTTGCACCACGTGTCCGCGGCGTCGTGCGAGAAGAAATATTTTACCTCCCTCACTGGAGACATAACCCTCTTTCTTCATTTTTAGGTCTTGCTGGTCGTGAATGGAAATGTATGGTAGGGGGACGCCTGGAGGAGACTCAAGGTGGTTGCGCCGCTCTGTTACTTGAACGCTGAATTCACACGAGAAGCGACCTGTGTAGGTGGGCTTTGTGTTTTCCTCATGGGCTTGCAGACACCAAACCGAGATGTCGTGACTGGATGACTCCAATCCTACCTTGGCAGCTTAAAGACATGATATGTCCATCCTTGAGTACTTCTTTTGAGCAAAATAATCGAATCGATGACATCGACCAGCCCGGGTTGAACCTGTTCATGCCCAGAAAGTCTTAGCTGGTTTCGTATGTGCGAGGAACTTGTTGTGCTCAAGGGGGGTGAAAAGGAGAGAGCCACGTGAGAGAAGACTACGAATCAATGTACACAACATTGTATCAAGGATAACATGATACAGACGTCAGCTTTCTAACAAACTCTTCAAACAAATAGCGACACCGCCATAGTGGCAGTCTCAAATCTACCACCCCATCACCCAATCCCTTGGCAAATAATACGTCAAGCACCAACCTTCGTTGATACCAGCAAAAGTGAAACCTGCAAAAAGAACTGTCGACAGTGTTTCCAACTCAATCAATATGCGCCCATGGGGACAAAAACGCCGAACAGTTTTTTTCGCTCGAGTAATAGGGTATGTATACATGTTCCTGTGAATTTAGAGAGCGAAATTGTGTACGCTGCAACATGTCTGATTTTCGTTGCCATGATGGACGTAAAACGCCGACGATCGAAACCGCCATCATCGCGTAATCACAGCATCTAATTTTCCGTTTATGATAGTGCGTCGTCATCCTATCATGAACATGCCATCCCCAGGTTTCAGGGAAAACATTAGGGATGTCGCGTTCGACTTATGAAAATTTCAATCGACGGCAGTGTTCGCAAGTCGACCCACCGCGGTGTCCAACGAAACTACTTCGAGCACCACATGAGACGCCGTTCATTCTAGCTTCATGCGAACCATGTTGCCAGCAAAGCCGCCGTAACACATATGCGTGGGTCAGTTTCACTCCGCGCAACGACCCGAAAAACCTCCGACCGAATCGGGTCGGAGAAAGTTTCAACAATTTAAAATGTGAAGTCTAGAATGGGACGTGCACACCACCATCATTTCATTGCTCGTCTACATGCTGCAAAGCTCGTTGTTTGAAAACTGGATCGACTTCGTAAGTCGCGAGGGAAGGGGTTGCTGTACCGTTCTCGCGATAAAATATCTCAAGCAGGAACCGCAGGAAGGGGTTCAACCCCCCCTCCTATGTGACCCTGGTTGGGTCGTCTAGCTGGTTTAAGCAGAGAATAGGGGCCAGAGGGGCAGACGACAGAGTCCAATGATGGGAGACAAAAACAAAATAATGTAGTGTAATGAAATCTGCTGTGCAGTGTGGCACGCACTTCACTCTGCCTCTACTCATTTCAATTCACTCCAAACAACACACGACTTTTTCCGCGATGCAAGTCCCAGCAAACGAAGGGTCTACCCGCCTCAACGCTGCCGATTCTTTGTTTCGTTTCATGTTCATCCGTCGAGAAGGTTTCCACATGAGTCCAACCTATCTCGTCCACGAGACGATCACACCTCGAAGGACAAGAGATCCGACCCGATAGAAAACTAGAGTGCCAGCTCAACACTTGTTTCCAAGAAGGGAACCTTTGATTGCACCTGCGACTAACTGGCCCCCTGCCATACTACCTTCGACAACGATCGCCACCAACCCGATACCCCTGCGACCAACTGGAAACAAGATAGAGTGAGCGGCCTTTTTGTCGGTGCTAGGTCTCAAGCGGTTTCGTGCATGCTCACGAGTGCATGAGAAAATCACCAAACAAAGCATCGCAAAATATCCTGAGAATTACAGTGAATAGTTGACTTACCATTACAGTGTATAGTTGTACTTCGTCGTTTCATACCCATAACGTCTTTCGTCTATGCGGTGCACAATCAACGTTGTTGCCAAGAGGGATGGGGACGACACAATAGAATGAATCACTCACGAAAACACACCTCGGGCAGGAGCGCAACACATTTTGCCACGATCGAAAGCAGTACACTCGTCTAGAAAAAGCATAAAGAGCCAACACGCCCGAGATTCACTCAAATACCGCGTACCAATACCATAGATAGATTTGTTCCAAATTTTAACAGTGTCGCTGACGCCGCTTTACGGAGTCACCGCAGTTCTTGCGGATTATTAAAATATCTACCACCTGGTGCCTGGTCCCCCTCGCTTCCTTCAGTAAATTCATTGCTCTGAACACCTGCCTACCACCCGAGGATGGCATCATCAGGAACTCATGACCGATACAGCCGAGTGACGACGACAAGACCGTGGCTTCCCATCGAGATGGACATTTCCGCCGGGCACGACAGCCCGTGTCTCGTCACGCGTACGTCGATGAGACACCCTTTCGCTCTGTCAGGAGAGTCGGTCCAGCTGTAAGTGGATGCAGCATGCAGTCCAAGGCAGCAAGTAATGGAGCGGGTGGAAGGGACGCTGTCAATTAATTTCTAAGTATTGATTTTCAACTCGGGAGGCCAAGCAAGTCGGCGTTCAGACCACGTCTTCTGTACGTAGTGGAAATAAATCCATTGCATGCCGTAAGTCGATCGCCCTGGTGGTCTAGTTGGCATCCTCGAAACGCTCTAGAGGTTAGGTCAGGGGTTCGAATCCCGGCGTAAGTAAGCTTTTCTTTCAAAGTGAGTATTTATCTCGCTTCCGCTCCTGGCCGAGTGGATAGCGCTAGTTCGTGTGTACATAGAGGGAAGAGAGTGCTGAACTCTTCTCGCATTAAAAATCGAAGGCAATGTACGGCAGGAGAGGAGGGTAGAGAGGGGCTCTTCTGTGTGATCACGAGTTGGAGTAATCGGCACTACTATTAATGCTGTGAGCGCTGATTTGAAGTGAAGGCAAAAAAAAAATGCACTAATGCAACTGAGGAGAGGGTGAAGGCTAGCGACCAACGCATGACCAATCGGATAGCGTGGAACCGCGTAGGTTGGAAGGGTGACGTACCGAGCGTAAATACGACGTTGAAAAATACTGATTTCACCTATTTACACAACCTCCAGCAGTGGAAAATATCAACTGCCTTGCAAGATACTACTGTACACTAGCACTATTTTTGTTGAGTGTTGCCTGGAATTCGAACGGGCTCGACTCGCTCGACTGATTTCCTTCTGTGGCCCGCCGGGGGAGACTGCACCTGAACAAGACGAGCAAAACCTTGCGGCACAACTTCCGTGAAAAAAAACGTATTCGTATTCCACGCACCGAGCACCGACCTCTCATACACACGCAAGCCCCACCGACCGTTCAGGGCGCAACATGGATAGAAAGTACCGTATTGGGGTCAAGCAAAGAAAATCACAGCAGTGTCTTGGGTCACTTTTGCTTACAAAAAGTCTGCGGAATCAGTCCTGTTTACTGCCACTTGGCGAGGTGTCCATTCCCCCGAATGAATCTGATATTCTACCTCAAGAGCTTGCTTGCCCTTTGGCGCGCCCTGAAGACACCAGTACGAGCAATACTAATTCCCAGGCAATTCAATGCGTTCTTGAGCGTATCCGGAGACAGATCAGCATCACATTCGTACATCATCGGGCGCGAGCTGTACTTGTCTCGAATCGTCACGTTTTGACCATGCAAACGGCAAGAGACGCGGCGCTGCCGCTGCCGCTGCCAACACCTCTCTGAAAGACTGCCGGGATGGCCGCATGCAGAGATGTCCCCGTCGGAGGTCAATGGAAGCGCATGCTCCTTCGCCAAGGCCACCCCTCGAGCGATACGATGAGAGCGACCATGAACATTGCTGAGGTTGCATCACGTTGCTACAATAATACGTGATAGTCTACACGGTCGGCAGCAACCGACACAGAGTATTCATGCGAGCGGCTGTCTGAAATCCATTTTCCATGAATATTTGCAGAATAACATCTCACGTGCTGGTGGTGCCAGTGCCAGTGCTGTCACAGGCCGGGTTCAGTACTCGAGCCACAGCGTTCTCCAGAATGTCTGCATCTTGTGGGTCCACAATACTTGCCAACGGCCTTCCGAGGAACTCCGCCGGTTCCATCTGCAGCCTGTCGCAAAAGTCCTCGCACAGGAACCTGGTCGGTCGTTGGAAATGGATGTGGGGACCAGCATTGATAGACTATGCTTCAACAACGAACATCGTAGTCTATTGAGAAGAGAGTATCGCATGCCTCCCGTACGTTGTATCTAAGGTTCGACTATTAACTTCATGAGGGAATGAAGGTGCTTGAAGAGGATCACGGAAATGTGTTGTCGGTGCGTTCGCCTTGCATTCTTCCCCGTTCTAAACAAGCGGGAAAACTGATATGCCGCACCAGTGCGATGGCATGTGTCCGGCAACTATCTGCTGTGATCACTTGGCACTACTCCTCGAGCCGTGTATGCCTGCATAACTCGATCGCGTAGTCTCGAGTTGTGTACGAACATACTTTTGAATGAACGGATCACCTCTCTTCAGCTGGTTCTTGGGAGGATCTGCGATATGGCAAGACCACAAGTTGTACCAGTAGTCTCATCTCTCGCCCCGTTAGGTTTAATGATCAGCACCAACAGGCGACAGCCACAACGACGCGTGTGGTAAAGTTTGATTGGACACACACCAACCTGAACGGTGCGGTCGTGTGAAAGCCGTGGACAGAGAACAGGTCCGGTCCGTGTTCCACGATGGACTTGCACAGCTCCAGGATACTCACTTCCTGACAAAATGAAAAGAAGCGCGCGCAAATAATTGTTGATGCGTTTAGTGATGGTTTTAGAACGTGGAAATTTTTCGGACTATTTTGTAATTTGTAGTCTGGCCCACAGGAATGAAGTCATGTGTAATTATATCGAATCTATTTCGCGTCGGGGTGGCGAGTGCGCAGTTGGAGCTCTAAGGTAGTCGTGGCTATTGTAGTTGCTGACAGGCAGGGCCAATATACACAATCCTGCAACCGATTGTCGGGATGGCGGGGAAAATATCCGGGGAGCTGGATTTCTGGCAGCAGTTGAGGTTCAACCGGCACACGTCGTTGACGATGTGCTGGGTTGGGTGCTATGGGAGATCGATCGCGCCTTGGCACATGCTGTAATGTATGTAGTACAGGTATTCTGTTGACAACATTCCACCGAATAGTCTTGGCCACTATGTGAGGGTTGAGGTACAGATAATACTCCGGAGTAGATAGACTAGACTATACCAATGTGGAAATTTCAGTAGACTGAAAAGGACAGCAATAAGCGAAGGGCTAAACTAACCCCAACCAAAGACATCGAAGAGCGCTCCAAATCGAGTGTTCAGGCATCCGTATCATCTGAGTCAATACTGTTGCAGCAAAACTGTTCTTGGGAGGATCCCATGTACCGCTCCAGTGCGTGTGAAGGTACAGGACAGGGTTCCAAAACGCTGGTGCACAACCATGCATCTTACAGGAGATGTTGCTGTCGACGTCTTGTCGTTCGCCGCTGGCTGATCTTGCTGATCTTGCTTTGGACTTCGAAGCGCGTGATAGACTACAACGCACCTCGCGCAGAAGTTGCTCCTGCTTTCTCTTTCGCTGACGCGTTTCCTTGCAGTGGAGGCGGTTCGCCTCACGCAAAGCGTCGCGGGTAGCATCATCAGTGCTGGCACCGCTGCTGCTGTTGCTGCTGATGCTGCTGTTGCTTCTGCTGCTGTCCGCTAGAGCTTTGTACGACGCTCTCGCCACCGAGTTAATGGAAGGAACTCGTGCTCCGATCTCTCCACTCATCATGCCCAGACAGGTCTCGATCAGCAGGCTGCACCGCAGACAATCTCCTCAGTAGTGCGGCCACGTCGTGCTTGTGTAAATGTGGACCCGCGAGGCTGTAAGGTGGCCTACTAAAGTGTGTTGTGGTGGACCCGCGAGGCTGGTGGTCCAAATCAACAAGGCGTGTTTTGGTTCAACGTATTTTCGTGTGTGTGCGGGTTCATCCCACATGCTCTGGCGCCAGACTACATAGTCTACATAGTCAGCGGGGAATTATGTACGTAGTTTGACGTGTTCAACCGGAAGTGAAGAATTTCGAGCTTTATTTGTAATTTGGTCAGCGGGAAATTTTTGTTATCGAGAAATACCAGTATCCACACCTGTGCGTAGGGTAGATTATTTTGTGGTTCTACAGCAGCAGTATTTTCAGTAGATCGCCATCTTGCGGCAATTGCTGCTGGTTCATCTGGGGAGACGCTTGCGGCCTTAGTTGTCCTGAGACGACAAAAGATCATACCCCCCATGGACCGATTTTCAAAGCCCGATTACGCCACGACGAAGAACATGCGTAAACGAAACGATACATTTTCGGAAAGCTCTCGACAAGGCGGCTTCAATGACACCGCTTTGGCCCTGTGACTCTATCTGCTTTTGAGATACAGAGCTTTGAAAATCGGTCCAGGGGGTGTGTTATCTTGTGTCGTATTCGGTATGCATACGGCAATACACTTTTTTTTGCGCCGCACGCCTGCCTACCCTACTTCTCGACGACTGTCGAAGGAGCACAAGCTGCTCACATTAGGTTTGCCGCGTCGCATGTTTGTACTCATGCGCGGTCGGGTGATATCAAAATTGTTCGTAGGTTACCTGGGTGCAGCTTGACGCCAACGGACAGGCAATAAATAGACTATATGCTTGTTAGCATGTTGGTGTCTTTGACAACCGACTTGCTACAATACTTCTCTCGGGGTCTCACAGCGCTGCACCATTTTCAGGAGATATCTGGAACTCTGCAAAGAAGAGTACTCCCATGTCTCTTTGCCCCCCGCGTCTCTCTCGCCTGCTCGGCGGAAACCGGAACAACAACCGATCAACGGACACCAACATTTTATGTGTGGAAGTACTGTTGTGCAGGTCAACAACGATCTGGTCGATTTGCAGGCCAAACCCCTTTGACTCTTCACTGAGCAGAGGACACCCATCTCAGCTAGTTGTGGCTCAGAAGTTCTGCGCCCCACCCCTCAGTTAATTGCGACACGTTGCCGGGCTCTTTGCTTCACTCTCTACATACTACTCAGTCGAACCACGAGCTGACAAAGGACGCAAGGTTTGTGTTTCTCGGCAGAAGCGGGGGATATCATTCCTGGTGATGAAGGCCTTCCACTGATTTTCGGTATTGCGGCTTTCTCGGACTACAATATCATTGCATGTCTGGGGCGTTGCCCAAACCTGAATCGAGAGTTTCTCTCCAGGTTATTTCTCTTTCATTAATTGACATCATTCAACCATTTGGATTCCTCCCTATCTTCCTTCCCTTCATTTTTTTTTGTTTCCAGAGTTCAAGGTGCGTCAGGTGTTCCAGTTGATGGCCCTGTCAGCGCAAGTTGATGCAGAGCTTGGGCTGCGAAGCTGGCGACATCATGAGGGCGGGCCTTAAGAACACGTTGTAGCAGCGGTGATATCACTGGATCCACCTGTGCAATCGTACAGTAGTCCCCAAGATGATCAGAAGCTAAAGTCATTCCTAGTCCTCCAATATTCTACCAGTACAAGTCATGAACCGGTCGCCCCGGTGGTCTAGTTGGTATCCTCGGAACCTTGTAGAGGTCAGAGCAGGGGTTCGAATCCCGGCGTAAGCGAGCTTTTCTTGCACATTGAGTTTTTCTCTCACTTCCGCTCCTGGTCTAGTGGAGAGCGCTAGTTCGTGTGTACACAGAGGGAAGAGAGTGCTGAACTTTTCTCGCATTAAAAATCGAAGGCAAAGTACCGCAGGAGGGGAGGGTAGAGAGGGGCTCTTCTGTGTGACCACGGGTTGGAATAATCGGCACTAGTAGTGCTGTGAGCGCTGATTTGAAGTGAAGGCACACAAAAAAATAACACAACATGATGTTCGCACTCATGCGTGCAGTGTACTTGCATCTTTCTTCGGCTTGTAGAACAAGCCGGCTCGTCTGTGTGACCACCGGTTGGAGTAATCGGCACTAGTGCTGTGAGCGCTGATTTGAAGTGAAGACAAAATCACAATATGATGTTCGTACTCATGCGTGCAGTGTACTCTTCTGTGTGACCACGGGTTGGAATAATCGGCACTAGTAGTGCTGTGAGCGCTGATTTGAAGTGAAGACAAAATCACAATATGATGTTCGTACTCATGCGTGCAGTGTACTCTTCTGTGTGACCACGGGTTGGAATAATCGGCACTAGTAGTGCTGTGAGCGCTGATTTGAAGTGAAGACAAAATCACAATATGATGTTCGTACTCATGCGTGCAGTGTACTCTTCTGTGTGACCACGGGTTGGAATAATCGGCACTAGTAGTGCTGTGAGCGCTGATTTGAAGTGAAGACAAAATCACAATATGATGTTCGTACTCATGCGTGCAGTGTACTCTTCTGTGTGACCACGGGTTGGAATAATCGGCACTAGTAGTGCTGTGAGCGCTGATTTGAAGTGAAGACAAAATCACAATATGATGTTCGTACTCATGCGTGCAGTGTACTCTTCTGTGTGACCACGGGTTGGAATAATCGGCACTAGTAGTGCTGTGAGCGCTGATTTGAAGTGAATACACACAAAAAAATAACACAAAATGATGTTCGCACACATGCGTGCAGTGTACTTGCATCTTTCTTCGGCTTGTACAATAAGCTGGCTCTTCTGTGTGACCACCGGTTGGAGTAATCGGCACTAGTGCTGTGAGCGCTGATTTGAAGTGAAGACCCAAAAAAAAAATCACAATATGATGCTCGCACTCATGCGTGCAGTGTACTTGCACCTTTCTTCGGCTTGTACAACAAAGGGGAAAAATAACCCAAACGTAGAGGCGTTCGCGGATGAGAACGCAGTATCGAGGAATTTCAGCCCAAAACCAAACGGCGATGTAGAGCCGGCTGACCTCTTCCTGCATGTAGGTCATCATCTCGTCGTACTTCGGGTCTCCCCGGGCAACAGTAGAGGTCGGTGCAGGACTCCCGCCGGACAAAACTTCCCGGAAACTCTCTGGGAACCAGAAATTCAGTTCCCTAGATGGCGGGCAGAGTTTCCGAACAGCAGAAGGAGCGCGAACAATCAAGAGTCATTGGAGAAAGCGTTCAGGCATCACCGCGGAGAACTAGGCTTGTTTTCAATATTGTAGGAGGCATGCCGCCGGAACGACATATACCATCGGCAGCGAGGCTCATATCGTGATAGACAAAGTTTGGCTCGCTGATATAAGGTCCTGTCTCAGCCAGGTAAACGGTTAACCTTTTACCGGGTGGCTGAGTGGTCTACCTCCTTATCATCGCTGTATCTTCTGCTCCAGGGTGTCGCCAAAGTAGGCGTCACCCTACCTTGTGGCGCTTTTCACAGAAGCGCTTGCGTGCACGGCGTTGTTGACCGTGTCTTCCCCGTAGATTGCCCTCAGACTCCGCGGCGCGCGTTCCTTTGCCTGGGCAAATAAACCGGAAAGACAGAAGTGAAAATCGTACCCCCCGATGAGACCCTCTCGCATCAAACACAACGAGAGAAAACAGTCTTCCTGAGAATGCCTGTTCTCGACAGATGGTGCTGAACGCGACACCGTCCGACTGATCGTTCGACGGCAGTGCCTCAGAAGATCCTGCGCAAGAACCTGTAGGATCCCGCGTCGTTTCGTTGTGTATGCAAAAACTGCAGAACCCACCGACAACAAATCAAACTGTTTGCACTAGTAGAAGAACATTACAATACCGGCACACACGCTCCAATAACTCACTTCTTTGGGATCAGCCGGCCCGGCCAGGGCCTGCAAAGATGCCACCCCTTTGACTCTGGATACGCAAATTGCGGTCGTTTCTCCACGCCCAGCCATCGAGGTACACGCGTCCTTGAACCACGTCTCCGAAGAGTACTCCTGGTAGAAGCTGCGGGCCTCCGAATCCTCCATCACCTTCGTTGGTTCGAAGCAGGCATAGCTGTAAGTGTCGTGATGGTCTTGGGGGCTATTCTAGAACGGAGAATGTGGAATAAGTCGATTGATGCAATGGAGATGATTCCCCATGTGATGGTGGCCCCCACTCACCCTAGTGGCTGTCTTGAGCACTGCGAATCCCCGATACGCCAGCACGTTCAAAATGTCATCTGTGTTACGAGCACGGGACCCAATGGCAAGTTGAAGGGAAAGGTCAGGCCGGGGACAGTGCGCCCTCGGAGCTAGGACTCGGCAACAACGTCAGTGTGGGTGTTTCATGGAATACTACCGTTGAAACAAGTGCTCGAAGGTTGAGGTTTGAACGTGTTGAGGCCGTTCCGCCGGGGACCATGTGCGATTGGGCCTGTCTTAAAGTTGAGGGACAACAAGGTGAACACCCTAACCCTAAACGTAACCCTTCGACCCAAAACGTAATCCCCAGAAGCTTGGCTTACAAAGTGGCGAAACAAAATGAAACAGTACAACGTTTTCTTTTGAAGAGCCTCATCACCCGCAAGCCATGGCCCGGGTCGGCTGTGTTCCGCTGCTCGAAATAAACATGGAACAAACCAACCGACCGACCGGCCCACAATCCCAACGACGCACAGAACACGCAATAGACGTTCCTTGAAAGTAGTTGCAGTCAGTGAGTATTTCTCTCGTGGGCCAGCACCAGAGGAACAAACTGAAGAACAACGTCGGCGTTGAGTGCAGCTGCTGCGTTCTTCATGGCGAAACTTGTTTCATGATATTAATGAGTGTTTCGCCAGGGGTTCCTCGCCTGAGTGCAGCTCTGAAATCCCAGGCTTGAGAAGAGCTAGAGTCTTCTCCTCCTTGGCGAAACCGTCTTCATTGTAACCGCCGTCAACACTACCGTCCCTTCCGTTGCTCTTTTGCTCCGCTCCTCCTGCCGGGGCAGTTTCTTCCGCCGGCGCGACCACAGCAGCGGCCTTCCCCGCTTGGTCGAAGCAGAAGTTGATTTCTCGTAGAGCGGACGCGAAGCTGTCACTTCCGTGGACGGCGTTCTTGGTGCCGCACGTACCGTACAGTGCTCTGCGTAGGTTTGATTGCAGGGACAAAGAACTCAGGTACGTGAAGGTAAGCCGGGGGAGCTTGCGCATGCGATGTGCATGTAGTAAACAGATTTTCTACGTTATGACGAGGGAGGTGGGCAAACCGATGGACGATGCTGAAACGAACGTTTGGGGATTAAGGGCGCTTGAATATTGACTTCCACGACAACCTGTCCGCTGAACTAAGCGTGACGTTTCCTTGGTATCGGTGGCAATCCTCACATTCAGTGTGGATAGGCATCTCGAGTCACTGAGGATGCGGAATTGTTATTGCTGGGAGCGAGTTTTCGAAGGTCTTCCGGTCATTTTCTGTGTGTCCAAAACTGCAACAGTAGCCTTTTCGAAGCGCTTTGTTTTTCATTTTTATTGTGCAACTCGGGTGCACAAAAAGATGGAAGATCAGCGTGATCCGCGTGGCAGTGGTCGTCTGCCTTTGGCATAGGTCAGCACGACGGAAGAAGGCAGTGTTTGGAAGAAATATCGTACTGATGAAGTTCGATCACGGTCACAAAAAGCAAGGTGACGTTCGTGGCAACGGAAGCAGCCGCGATGTCTACGACGGCACCAGCAGGCGACACGAGAATGCTCCAAGACCCCATGCCGAGACCTTCACCTGATGCTCGACGGCTCCAAGGTTTTGGCGTCGGTTGAGTTGGTTGGACCCGCCAGCTCTTTCCAGGCCTTGATCGCGCCCACCTGACGCAGATCGGACGTCGTCGGGATGGTTGGTCCCGTCGGGGAGGTGTTTCGGACTTCAAAGGTGCTATTCCGTGGCCCGCTTGGTAAACATTGACGCTGCTCAGATATCCTGCTGTGGTCGTTCGTGACTTCGCCTTGAAGCTGCTTGATGTTGTTCGAAGATAGCCACCCGAAATGGTCACCACCAAGTGTTGTTCATGCCGATATATCTTGGTTTTCTCCGAAGGAGATCAAGGGTGCAAAGTATCAAATAAATCAACCTGCCTGGTGGCCTTTACCTTCTCCAGACAGAGCTGTACGATTGGCCCGCTGCTCATGAAGTCCACCAGGGTGTCGAAGAAGGCCTTTCCACGGTGCTCCGAGTAGAAGGTCGCGGCGTCCTGCTGGGACCACATTCGGCCTTCAATTTTCCCGACAACGACGAAACCCTCCTGTTCAACCCTGACTAGCAAGTGCATCCGTAGCGAACGATACTTGCGTCATAAGGCGTTGTGTAGACGAGAGTACTGTAGTCGTTCGCGAGTATTGCCTGGCGTTGGTTTTGGGCTTGGTTCTGCTGTGGTCGTGCTTCGCCAATCAGTCTCGATTCTTGGAGTAATAAGCCATCCTTACTTCTTTCGACAGGGAAAAGTGGCGGCAGCCAACTGTCAAGCGTTCTTGTTGTCACCTATTGAGGATCTCGCCCGTATTTCCCGTTGCGTCAGGCTTGATGAGTGCGAGCGTCCTCTCAACGGGGTCGACCAGCCGGCATCCCTTGAAGTATCGACTTACGCGGTGCGCCACTAGCTCCTGAGCAGGTACAGTAGACACCTTCCGCACCTACGTTCCGATAACACAACAGAGGTGGGTGGAGGCGATAACCCCGTGTTCCGAATCGGAGACCTATGTCGCAGAGGTCTAAACTCGGAACCAGGTTCTTTGGGTGTTTGCTTACCATACCCAATCGCTCGAGCTCTTCAAACACGGGCAGGGACTCCTTCTCGAAGGTATCAAAGCGCTTTAGCACGGTCTCTACGTTGTCGTCAGCCCGGCCGGAGGTCTCCCCTCTCTCCAAGAGGCGTTTCTTCAACTCCTCCTTTGGGCAGTGTAGGAACAGCGTGAAGGAAACCTGCTCGAAGAAGGAGCGAATAGATGACGTCACATACTGGAGAACCGGATTTGATCCACGCATACACTCTGCATAGCAAACGAAGCAATCGCAGCAGACGGGATGTCCAAAGGTTCTGGTTGGTCATTTCATGTTCAGTAGATGATTTTCTGTGAAAGTCCTCGCGCACAGCAACAAGAGAGCAGTGCCAAAGGGTCTGGTTGGTCATTTCATGTTCAGTAGATGATTTTCTGTGAAAGTCCTCGCGCACAGCAACAAGAGAGCAGTGCCAAAGGGTCTGGTTGGTCATTTCATGTTCAGTAGATGATTTTCTGTGAAAGTCCTCGCGCACAGCAACAAGAGAGCAGTGCCAAAGGGTCTGGTTGGTCATTTCATGTTCAGTAGATGATTTTCTGTGAAAGTCCTCGCGCACAGCAACAAGAGAGCAGTGCCAAAGGGTCTGGTTGGTCATTTCATGTTCAGTAGATGATTTTCTGTGAAAGTCCTCGCGCACAGCAACAAGAGAGCAGTGCTGCACACGTACTGCAGTGCGAGAAACCTGGCGTACTTCTGACCGCAGTCGTCGTCGTGGTTTCCCGACCTCAAGCTCCTCCCCGACCTCGTAAGGAACCGAGCGCTACGATGTAACATTGCAGCTGTTATCATGTTTTCCTCCCCCTCTCCCCCTCGCTCGTCGGAGTAATGAAAGCAACAGCTTGTATGACACACGCGCAGACCGCCTCAAGTGTTCAAAACTTGTGTGCGGTCGCCTTCTATCCACTGATTTCAAAGCTCTCCAATGGCACAGCGTCGATTCTCTCTGGGGGAATCGGGAAGATGATCGAAAATGTGATACATTAGTACCGAAGCGGGCTACCCGAGTGCATGGAGGGATGCGTTGCCTCCCCCTCCTCCCCGCGCGCGTCTTGATCTTTAAGGTTTGAGGAGACCGTCGGCGTTTGTATTCCGGGAGCCCGCTTGAGCAGTTCCGATCGGGGGCAAACCAGATTGTTCCGTGCATCTTGATGCGACCAGAACCAAACTTGCAGAACTACCGGTATGTATGTAAACTAACCTCCGCGTGTGCGCTCGGTGAGCAAACTTCATCGTTATGGGTTCTCTGAGATGCAAGCGCCTTGCGCGAGAAGGCTACCTCGGCACGAAGGATGTGAATACGGAAACTCTGAGGTGTGAATGGCGTCCGTTGTTTCGACAATAACAAATGACGATTCGAACAATGTTTCACACCTGGATCTCTTCGTCGGAGAAGGCATCAAACCAAGCCTCCAGGTTGTCTTTGCTGCGGGGAAATCCGTCCAGTAGAAATCTCTTCGAGTCGCCCTTCAGGATAGCCTCCTTCAACAGGGCCACCATGGTTGAAGAGGGCACGAGCTGTCCATCTCTGAAAGCACGCAGTGCCACCACCAACATGTATACAATGTGGGGAGAGTTAGAAATGTCGATACGGGCGATTGAAACGGGTGGCAAATACTCCGTGATGTTCAGTACTCCATGGTGTTCTGTAGTGAAGTTTTGCCGACGTTGTAATCGTCAAGAAGCATTGCTTTCAACCTCACCACTGAGATACACTAGACTATAGACCAACCAACCTTCAATGTTTTACCGCTACATCCTGCTTGCTGCACCACCGTGAATACGTACTCCTCTTTTTTCGCAGCCAGATACTTGTGGCTCAACGATGTAAACCATGCCATCACCTGATGCATTCTGCAATTTTGGTGGCTAGCTCCGACTCCTTCTTCTGCTCTTCTCTCAGAAGGTCGCCCGTGGAAAGGTGAGTGTATCCGAACTCGGCTGCAATCCTAGCACACTTCATCGCCATACGTGACAGTTCAAGACATCCCAAGGCCGTACACGGTTAATGAGTCATTTTGAAAACATCGGCGATGAAGTTCGAGGTCTCATGTTGACTCGCCACTGTAGAGACGACGTATTGCTTCTTTTGACTACGACGGGGTCAGTCCTTGGCCCGACGTATACACATTTCAAACGTGCTTCACAACACGTTTTGCATGTGCAGTTCTCTTCGGCTAGAAAACGCTGAATCTACACAATTTCAGGGTGTGTTTGTGGGTGTCTAGTCTCATGACCTCATTCATTCTTCGTCCACTGCGAAGCACTGAGTCGAATTTGTACACTACTGTAGATCAGGTCAACCACACTGCATAGGTCAATAGGCACCAAGGGACACAACACAGCAACATGGAGCTCCAATATTGGTGCGGTATCTCACATGGGTGCCTTTGCCTGAGCCGGGACCCCCCAGGACGAAGACGACTTCGTTGCGCTCCATCGTTCAATGATAAACTTAACAACCAGTGACCACACCTCATTTGTATCGCAACATGTCCAATCATGCACACGTGCTGGGACCCATGAGTCTGGCCGCCTCTGGTTCCGGTTCGACATCACACACGTCGAAGAACCACAACATGAAACGGCCGGAATCGGCGAACGGTAACCCACACATCTCTCGTTGGCTCGTTTGACTTTGGCGGCCTCTCTCTATCTGCGTTCTCTCTCAATAATTTTCTTCGTCTCGTAAGGTTTTCTCACAACACATCAGCGCTTTAGCCTTCGCCGTGAATGTCTAAACTAGTTTAGAATAGACACGCCGCATATAGGACTTTGTCGTGACAAAGCAATTTCACTGCGAGATTAGCCTGGCGACATGTGGACATGGTCCTTTCATCTACGTTCACTCATCGCATTTCATTTCTGCTCCAAACTCACTTGTCAACCACGACACCGAACCAACATCCACATATACTTTATATGATGCAACACTGGGAAAGCTCCTTGCTCATCTCAATGTACTACTGTAGGTGTACAGTTTCATCACGAAAAATCTAACTTTTGGCAGCAACAGGTTCAGGCAGTCAATTAGGGTGCAGCTGGAGATGTCCCGGGCATTGGGCTAGACTACAGCGCCTGTGCTAGTCGCTCTGCAAGGCCCAATGTACAGCAGATGCTGATGTCGCTGTTTCGGAGCTTTATCGCGCATAAACAGGCTCGTACATACGGTTTTCGTCGTATCTATCTTCGTGCTGTAGACTATTAGGTTTCACCGGGGGAACAGAACAGAAGCACGACGTACGTGGCCCAAATTTTCATGCGAGCAAAAGGTCATCGGTGGGGAAAAAGTCGAGGGTCATCTCGACAGGTACGTTGTTTTACAGCGTCAGCGTGAAGGCGCCTGCTGCATCGCCAGTTGATGGTCTAACTTTTGCATCCATGTGACCCTTTCGTTCCCGAGTGCCGGATCACGGTTATTGTCAATTTAGTGTCCTCCTGTGGACCTGCTTGAACGCTGGCAACAGAGACCTCCCCTGTGGACTGATCAGTTGACTGTATCAATGTCGATAAGAGTAACATCCGTCACTCTCAACTCCCCAAACCATCTTGTACCACCAAACGGGCCCACACAATTGCGGGTGCGTCTCTTGATGTGGCGCACAATACAACATGCATTCATTCCGACCATCCACCTACCTGCGGCAAAGAGGTTCCGGCTCCATCACACTCACACCCACAATTATTCATTCACAATCACACTTGTTCATTCCTGCCATGCACCACACCCCCGCGTCCGACGTTCAGTACTCTTCGTGAGGCCGCGCGCTAGCTGCCTTCATCAGCCCCTCGGACGAAGAAAGGTTTCAAAGCGAAAGGCTTCAAAGCAAGCGGCAAATAGATACTCGCACGAATCACCATTGCAAGACAACAAAGGTAGGGAGACCCCACATCCAATTCACTCAAATCCCAGACGAACTTGTACACGCGAACAAAAAAAAGTTGTGAAACCATCGGTCTCCGGCCTTTCGCTGGGGCTCGAAAGTATCAAACACGTTCACGGCGCGGTCGGCGCGGACGAGCCAGCACATGCTGGAAACAACCAGCTCTAGTAGGTGCGCCGCCAATACTGTGTGCCCCCGCCTGTTCGTCTTGATTGCTTTCCCCCCCACAGATGAGGCGCACAGCAACGCCATGCTGTACTAAGAGCGATAGCACCGCGTTTTGTCGGCTTTGAGACCTACAGCAACGCGGGGACTAAAGAAAGGAAACGTCCGCACTACCCCATAGCGGCAACCGTCTTAGGATCAAAAAGTGTCTACAAAACCGGAGAGAGGTCGCCGGCAGAGGGTATTCCAAAGACGGAGGGGGGATCCGCGCCGGGAGGAGTCTCTGTTTGCGCTCCTTGCTGTTGCAACTCTTTGTACTGCTCGGCCGGCACGGGGAGCTCCTGCAGTTGGTGCTGCTGCTGTTGGTGCTGCTGCTGCTGCTGCTGCTGCTGCTGCTGCTGCTGCTGCTGTTGCTCTTGTTGTTGTTGCTGTTGTTGCTGCTGCTGCTGCTGCTCCTGCTGCTGCTCCTGCTGCTGTTGCTGCTGCTGCTGCTGCTGCTGCTGCTGCTGCTGCTGCTGCTGCTGCTGCTCCTGCCGTTGGTCCCCACAATGTTGCTGTTGCTGTTGTGCTTCAAGTTGTTGTGGCTGTTGCTGTTGCTGTTGCTGTTGCTGTTGCTGTTGGTGGTGGTGGTCTTGCTGCTGCTGCTGCTGCTGCTGCTGCATCATGAAAAGCACGTGCGACACACCCTCCGCGTCAGCCATGCCTTGCCCCTCCCCAACCCAGCCCCCCGGAAGAACGACACCGCCGTGCGTCAACGGAACAGCACCATCCACAGCACAAATGCCGGCTGACGGCGGCGGAAACGCGGCGAAACCCCCGACTTCAACCGACGCCGCGGCGGGAGCTCCAAGCGGGGCGATAGTAGCGGCGGGACGGGGAAGGGTAGATACTGGAATAGGTTTCACGTCATGCTCACCGAGCGAAGAAGGAGGTGGGGTTGGATCTCCTACTGCGAACGCGGCCGCTGCCAATGTAGTCGCCGCCATGTCCGAAGTATCTTCGACAACGGCACTGGTCTGCTGCTCTGCGTGGCCGCCTGCGTGGCAGCCTGCGGCGGGAGGTTCTTGCCCGTCGTTATTCGGTTGACTGTGAGTTGAAGGGTCGCCTGCCTGCTGCTGCTGCCGCTGGTGCTGTTGTTGCTGTTGCTGTTGCTGTTGCTGCTGCTGCCGCTGCTGCTGCTGTTGCTGTTGCTGCTGTTGCTGCTGTTGCTGCTGTTGTTGTTGCTGCTGCTGCTGCTGCAGCAGCAGCAGCTGCTGCTGATGGTGCAGTATCTCCGCCTGAGAGTGGTTCGAGGTTTGATAGTTTGCAGCGGCGTCCTGCTGAAGAGCTTGGCGCTGTAGCGCCCTTCGCCTCCGGACATTGGTCATCCCTGGCAGCTTGTGCTCGTGGCAGCGGACTGAGCCCTTGTCCTTCAGCTGGATTGCACAAGACCACGAGCCACCGCGAGAGAGCAGCAGTTGCTGGGTGAAATTGTGGCTTGCCGTGGCAGTCACCGTGCATTTGACTGCACAAACCTACTAGACCCCGAGGAAATGTTAGCCCCTACCTGTAGAGGACTTCCCCTGTTCCACTTGCGAAAGTGTTTTTTTTTCGTACTCAGGGATGAACAACTGTTCAATAGATCCTCTCGTGTTATTCTGGGACGCGGAAGCAACGCAAGAACATTCTCAAGTATTTTCCGCGCTGCAATCGGGCGGCGGCGGCAATACATACATATACGCCGAGATGCATACTGTACCAGAGCTTTCGGAAGGTAGCCTACGGGAAACGCTTTCCTTGTCTGGCCATAACATCCACCCCCTGTTCGAGGGAGTTGAACCAAGCGCCTCGCCACAGGCCAACGCAGTAGGCTCAGATTCTGCCATATACCTCGCCTTGAACTGTCTCAGATCTCACTGTGTCAGTCCCAGATCCATATATTCAAGTTTGACAAGAACGGGGTAAAAAGTTGCCTGTTCCTGCTGCTGCTGTTGTTGCGATGTCTTCACATTAACAACTGTTTCGGCCTCTGTTTGGTACGTGATCCACTCATGTTCCAGAGCGCCAGCTCACTACTCACCGGATGTCCGAATCCAGGCTGCCTGATGCAACCCTCCGCTTGGCAACGCTTCCCTCTGACGTCGTACATCTTCTCCAGCACCTCCGCCCCGGTGGCGAGAGTGGTCAGCTGGAAACACGCAAGCGAAAAAAAAGACGTGTCGTGTAAGACGCCTGGCCATCACAGGACATGCGTCCAGACGATTGCAGGTTGTACGTGCTAGGGAATATAGACGGTGGGGTGAAAGTTACAGCACCGCAGCATGACCGGTGTCGTACGTGCGTAAAATCGGGAGAATGAATATTTCGGAGTAAGATGCCGAGAGATGGTACCCCCCCTAGACATGCCTCAAAGCTCGGTTTCTCCACCAAGACTACCGAAAACAAAAACGGCAATATTGGAACATTTCGACCAGGGCTTCGTGTAGAATTATCGGGCTATTTCCTTCGCGTAGAATGTCGGGCTATTTCCTTGTTGTAGAATTTTCGGGCTGTTTCCTTCGTGTAGAATTAACGGGCTATTTCCGCAACCCGTGGTGGTGGAGCAAATCGAGCTTTGTCAGTCGGTCTTGGGGTGGGTGCCATCTCTCTCTCTCTCCGCCTGTTGCGGTAGACTAAAGTACGTGTCGTTGTACACATCCGGGGATGTTTTCCATCTTGCGCAATTTTGTTGGGAAAGCATTTCTACTAGCAAAGGAGTCGGTCACCTGAGTCAAAAGCCCGAAAAAGCAACCAAAAGATCACGAGAAACTAAATCCCGACTACACGACCGGCGGGGGGAGGGCAACAACAAGCCGTCAAATCCATCACATCCAAGAATGCCCCATTTCGTTATGTGTCAGACTGTCCGCGCAGTACATTGGTGCATAGCTGACGGTAGGGTTGAAGCACGCCTGACACCACGACCAAGCCACGAAAGTGCGGTATTGACGACTTAGAGCAGGCAGCGGCAGTCGCTTGTTTTCCGAGCATTTCTCGGGGATAGTTGCGCTCTCTCATTGGCCAAGCAAGACCTTCACGAGAGCGTGCAGCGGCTGATGTACCCGAAACATCACCATCCGCTGGAAACAGTTGGGCGTCAAGTCCGCACGATGTTAGCGCCAAGTCTCTACTACCAAGTTCACATTTCAGCGCTTGGGACCGTCGGACTCTAACTACAATGTTTCGTTCGCCCAGCCTCTTTAGGTAGGAACGGAACATGACGGGGAAGAGACTAGAGCGATTGCTCGACAAACATCACCACCACAAGAGCACACAAGAACCATCACCATCAGGTTAACGACAGCGGCAGCATGCCTCACCGTGCGTTCGAGCTTGTGTGTCCCGCAGCGGGTGGCACGTTCCCCCGGCCATCCATAGACAGGCTGACGGTCACAGTCTCCGCTCTCGACCTGACATTTTCGACTGCCGGGGGCAAGGTCATGGCACACGATTGCAGAGAGGGTTGCGGTTGCTGCTTACCGTATAGGTGCTACACAAGAGGCTCTCGACGTGATCAGACAGCAACAGCAATCAGGTGACAAATAAAACTGAGTATCGGGAGTGTTTTGAACATACTTGTCACCGCTCTGAAAGTCGCGACAAGATAACGGGGTAGTGGTCTACACTACTGCGATGCCAAGGAAGCGATGGCGCGATGTATTTCTCCATGCTTCACATGTGTGCGTGTGTTCGTGTGTCTTTCATCCCACCACCTACACTTTCGGTATGTTTGCACACATGTTTGCCGCACATATCAGCGTCACCACTTGGCATGGAAACACCACCAACGTTTGACGCACATATCAGCGTCAACACTGGCATGGAAACATCATCAGTGTTTAACGCACATATGAGCGTCAACCCTTCGCATGCCATCATCATCAACGTTAGACGCATATATCAGCGGCAACCCTTGACATGCAAACATCATCAACGTTAGACGCACATATCAGCGCCACTCCTTGGCATGGAAACATCATCATTTGTGTCACCTGACGACGTCAATCATCCCTGGCTGCCTATGCGACGCGCAGAACTTTCCCCTCTTCTCGCCGGGCATCGCGAAGCCAGGCCGGTGCTGGCACCCCGGGGAGCTGCAACGTCGTCCCTTGATGTTGATCATTCCTGAGGGGCCCGCATGACGAGTACACACCGGGCGTGTTGAGACAACCACGCAGAGAAGGCAGCAGCAGTATTGCACGGGAGACGGGGGCTGTAAGCATAGACAAAACAATAGAATTCCAAGTTGCAAACATGAATACACGAGGGCAGTAGGCTAGCGGCCCAGCACGATAAGATACATGTGTGTACCTCGTGCAGCAAGAACAGCGAGCTAGATACGTATCTTGAGGAGCACAAGGAATAAGAAACACCATCACTAAGGCAAATAGAGCAATCGCTTCAGTTAATGCGAAACCCAGAACTGCAATTCTGAAAAACCGTCTTTCAGAGGAGGATCACATGCGGTACCTAAACCACGAGCTGCAGACACAGTCCCAATACCCACACCAAATTGTTCGCAACATGGGTCACCAGAAAAGTACAGCAATACCTGGTAATGCTCAACTTTGGACGCCACATTACGCCGCAGAAGCGCAACACATGGCAGCATGGAACAGGTATCAATCAATCAGCCAACAGGTATGTACCTTCTTCCTTGTGGACGGCGCAGAAGGAAGCCTGTCGGTCCCCCTGTCGCCCAAACGTACGGGCCGTCATGCAGCCCGGGTATTGACACCGGGCGCTGGCTCTTGCACGACGCTTGTTACTGCCCGCTGCCTGCGGGATCCCGGCTCCTATAGTCACAGCAATGCGTCGGAGCAAGAATATTTCAAGATTGGGTTGATACTACAGGCCAACAAGTAAGGCAAGAAAGGTAAAGTTCGGGTCCATGCTCAATTTACTACTTAAAACAATATTTCGTCAATATGCCTTGCTGATTCTCCGACCTGCTGCAGGTCGGCCTTTCCATGGTGACAGGTCATGCAAATCTAAGCCAACGTTGGTAGATACTGGTGAACCCTCCATCTTGAAAAAAAAATCCAAAACCGTGTTAGTTACCGGCTGTACCAACCGAAATCAAACCAACAGAACAGCCACCCGTCAACGCCAAGATTACTTGTCGAATGGTGTAACTTCGGTCGCTCGCTGGAGCCCACAAAACCCGCACCTTCTCACCCGCCCAGCCGTGTTCTTTCACGTCACCTCAGCAAGTGAATCAATCAACCTCATCGCCGACGCAGAGGCTACTCCAACCACCCGCAAGCGTCTAACCAACTCCCGATCTCTCGAGCGACTCCTTTCAAACCCGACTCAACACACCCGCGCCGCACGCACCTCCCTCTCCCGCCCGTCTCTTTACAGACCGTAACGGTCCCCCGCACCCCACGGGGTCCCCTTGCCCTTGTCCACCCACGACCACGCCGACATCGGCGCCAATCACCCCCCCGTGATGTCCCAACAGACCTGCACCCCGCCCCGCCAAAGCGGACTCTTCTCCGCGTGCCCACTCCGCGGGGGAAGACGCACCCGCCGCTGCAGCGGCGTGGTGCTGAGCGGGAGAGACACCAACCGCTTCTAGGGACGGGGGAAACTCGGCGGCTGCCCCGGGTGCGCGACCGACGTGGAGCGTTGGGCTGGACAGTTCGGGAGCCGGCGACTGTTTGAAGCGGCGAGGAGTAAGGGCGGGCGTAAGGGAGAAGAAGGTGGCCCGCAAATAAATCGCTCGTGAGAGGTTTGCATGTTGGTAGTACCGTACATCATGCACATGGTGGTATACAACATGGGTGGTGATAACGAGGGTACCTGACTCAAACATTCGACCCATGCTCCCATGTTTGCTTCGACGGAAGAGGACATTGTCATGGCCGGTGTTCCCTTCAATTTCCGCTCATTTCGACATTCTCGATGTGCCCACGTACATCACATAAATGACGCAGTCATGATTGATTCTTGTGAAACTGAGTACAACTACTGTCTTTGAAGTCCCATTGTCGCAGAGCTACAACACTTCCTAACACGAGTGGTGATGGGCAACGGTCCTTATCGTTTATACCACGGCTTATCAAGGTGGCACGGGCATACCACCACGTTTTGCATCGTTGTGCGTAGAGGTCAGCTTGAACATCACTCCGGGCATGGAAATCCACGAGCTATGCTGATCTTTCCTTACCTGGGCAAGAAGCTGATGAGGGGATGCCAACGCCAGCTCGACAGGGGCCATCTGCAGATCACCATGAACCGCTCCCATCACACCACCATTGCCACCACCACCGCTGACATACCCGGCAGCAGGAGTAACGCCTGGGTCACGAACGCCTTCTGCAACACCCGTCACTCCCCCACCTTCAAGGGTAGCTGTGACTTGTGCTGCCCCTGCCTCCACGGTCGGAGAGGGAGCACCGCTAGCTACCCCGTTGCCGCTAGCACCACCATCGGGCACAACAACCTCTTGCCCGCCCACCTCGGCAGGCGCGGCAGCATGCACAGCAGCTGCAGCCGGCGCAGCAGGCACAGCAGGAGCAGGAGCAGGAGCAGGAGCAGCAGCAGCAGCAGCAGGTGCGGCAGCAGCCGGCACCGCAGCAGAAGGCGCAGCAACAGCCGCAGCAACAGCAGCAGACGCGGCAGCAGCCGGCACGGCAGAAGCAGGCACAGCAGAAGCACCAGCAGTTTCAGCCCCGCCGAAATCACTGTCGTCGGCGACGTGATGACAATCTTGGCCGGTGGTGGCATCGCCGTGCTCACCGCTGCTGCTGTCGGGACCACGGTGCGCGATGCCGCCGCCGCCGCCCCCGCTGCTACCGGCAGCCGCCGCTGGGACAGGCACATCGGCGGCTGCGGCGGTAGTCGAGGTGGTTGTGGTAGTCGAAGACGAGGAGGAGGAGGAGAAAGAGGATGTAAGCTCCTCCGTTGAGGTGTCGGTTGAGGCGGGCGCCGTACCGGTTGGCAGGGCGCCCATCGATGGAAAAGCTACGGACATTGACGCCGCCTGGACTGATGCCGATGCTCCGGTGACGGCTGCAAGGAGAGCATACAAGGAGGGACAAGAAAAAACAATATGACGCTGTCGTTGAAAATAACTGGAAGTTTCTATGCGCCAAGAACAATGTAATGGCAGATCTGGGCGATGAGTATGGCGGGTGCGAGCGAAAAGAACGATGCTTGTCGTGTCTAGACAAGTGGACTGACACGGCAAGAAACAGACGGTAAGGGATGGGGTCACTTGCTGTTTCCATTGCCTCCTAGCGTCAACCCTGACCCTAAGATAACGACCTTGACAAGAAACACTCGTTGCTCGAACGGCCAGTTAAATATTGTCACATGCGCCACCACAAGAGGACTTGGGCGTTGCTTCTCCATGCAAACTTCTTAAGCATACCTTACACCAACGCCAAGCAAGAGATCAAGTTCAGTGCCAACGGCTAGTTCATTCTTGTTTGCTGTCTTCTTCATGGTGAAGCGGTGTTGTAAAAGGATCATTTCTTTAGGTTTCCTTTGCTTCATCCGTGGTCACCGTTCGCTATTACGGCACGGCAGGCAGGAACGCACCGGCCATGATGAACAGCTCCTTCGTCTGCAGCTGAGCCTCCTTCTTCTGCAGCACGTCCAGCTGGCTCAGCAGGGTATCCTTGTCGGTGATACCCAGGTACACGCCCTGTCCGCTGAGCGCCATCTCCACGCTTTCAATCTGTGGACGACGGCGGCGGAATATCGACGTCGGCGATGGTGCACAAAGAGGCAGTCAAGCTGGACAACACAAACAGACTTCCCAGTTATCTCGGGAACGTCGGTCTGTGACTAACTACTCTGTAGAGACAACTGTTGTGTGGAAATGTTGATCCAAAAGCTGTCGAATCACCTTTGAGGGGTAATGCGCATGCCGCTTTTCCGACCTGTTTTCCGACCTGTCTAGTACAGGACCAGCCAATGAAGGAATCGGAATCTTGTCGTGAGCGGGGGCCGAAAATATTACTTCCACAACGAGGACGTCAACTCTTCTCTCTGTGAACCCTCCTCTCAGCTCGACATGTAGACTAGATTAAACATGTAAACACGGCAGTGCTACTGCTGTGGCGTGTGGTGTGCTACAAAAAGTTTCCTAGGATGCAGCGACAATGCAAAGCACTCGTACGGACATTAGAAGGTAGTGAGCGGAGACCGGAATGGTTAACGTATGTCAACTCAAATGTCTCTTGTACATGGCGGCCCTGCCACTGGGGGGGAGCGATTGAGTCATCAGTTATGCAAAATAGAGGCAGCAGGCACGAGAGAGATAGAAAGAGATAGATATAGAGCACGAGAGAGCACGGCAGCTACAGTAGACTGCACATCCCTACCACCTCATCCGTGTACAGTGAGCATTACCACTCTGAACGCGTGCGTTTTCAACACACTCCGCGAGGAGCAGCTAATACTAATACCAATACAAAACGCAAAAACACAAACACCCCGTTTCCCCAGGAACCTCGCGAAGGTCAGTCGATTGCAGCAGCAACAGGTTGTCGAATATGATACCATAATAACATGCGGTCAATGGGGGTTCTGATCTCGGCATCGGTATGTCTGGGCAGCTCGGATGTTGCATGATATCTACGGCGCAAGTAAGTGACTCCCTGCTGTGGGAGGAGCAGGGATGGGACTGTCTGAATGCGACCGACGCACCCAGCATTCGCGGGAATGTGCGCGCGACCGACGACGCGAGGACAGCAAGACGATCACACACCGCACACACACCTTTGCAGAAGTCTTAGCGAGATCTTCAGCTACAGCGGTCAGCTCCACTGTGGTCGTCCCAGTATCGGCCATGCCACCGCCTTTGTACTGGTGTGGGTGTTGATGGCCTTCAATGCCTTCAATGTGTGCACACAGCAGTAGTAGCAGCAAGCAGGCGCGCAGCGCTGGCTTCTGTTGCTTCGTCGGTAGCGTTGACGAAGAACCACCATGCGACCACCGTCTGAACCGACGGCGAGGTACAGCAACAGCTCTCGTGTACAGCTTCTTTCTCCGACCCTTTGTCCTCTAGCTGTGCGCGCGTTTGCCCTGCTCGGGTCGAACAATACACAGTACACCTACAATGTACCACCTTGCAGTGCCAACATGACATTCGACAGAGCAGGAGACCAGCGCAGACATATTTTTCGATACACGACTCCCCCACGTACCCCGGGGATAGCGCTCCAGGTCCCCCCCCCCGGTTCCCCGGCTCACTCCTTTCTGCTGTTGACGCTAGCAAACTAATGCTAAGCAACACCCAAGCTCTGTAAGATAGGAGAGAGTGTGCTGTGCGTGGTGTGGTAAAGCTTAAGGGATCTTAAGGGACTGTGTTTTCCCATCCTGAGCCCGGCACAAGATAACAAGGGTCTTCCTTTTGGCCGTCTACGGGCACCATCATATACCGCACCTGCGCGCAGCAGAGGCATGGCGGGGGGTAGGGATGCGGAAGCTGTAGCCGGCAAGGAGAGCGGAGATTCGGCTTCTGCTCCGCGACCGGCATTCAAGAAGCGCGCCGCAGGTGGCAAGAACTTTCGAAGGCGCGGCAAACCAGGTGGGCACATCGTACAACATTGTACACAGCTCACCGATCGTGTTTCTCGCGCTCAACACAGCAGTAGGTTGTAGTAAATAAACACCGTCCGTACAGCAGTATCAGATCAGTGTTACCTTGCTTGTCCGATCGACTGTTACACGTACCTGTGTACCGTGTTCTACACATGGCAACATGCACCCCCCACGCTGCTACACCCAGTGGTTAGATTTTCCCCGGTCACCTTGAGCCAGCCCAAAACACAACACTGCTGCTGTCAGACCGGAAAGGGCGACGTAAGATACCACCCCGCCAGACCACACTTTGACACACCCGGTGACATGCCGTTCTTTAGGAAAGGAGGCCAAAACCCTTCAACCGGGGGACGACATCTTGTGTTCTGTTGTATCGTACAGCATTGTGTATGCGTAGGAAAACGGTAGCAACATGTGGCGACAAACAGGAGATGCCCGGGATGAGCTGACACAAACAGGAGTTTTTCACCTTGAGAGCTAACCTGATGATGGTACGTATAGAGGTGCAAGCGGTGCACACATGCAAAGAACTTACAGTAGCAGCGCACATCGGCCACGAACACCGCTACATATCAACATTGCATGGTTATCTGTGGTTCGAGCGTGACCAGGATTCCAAGTCCATGGCCTCAACTTTGCCTCCTGACCTCCTAACCTCGAGCCTAGGACCTAGGCGTCGTGTTCGTAGATATTCAACCATGCTCGTGAGATGGCCTAAATCAGCGACACATAAAGGAGCAAAGTGAAATTTTGACATGCCTGATTTGTCGATGGCACCAGTTGGGAACAAGAGCAAGCGGACTTGATCATGCCGGGGATGACGTGTGAATGACTTCCAGCGGACCACAAAGCCGTTCGCCACAATGTCAATAATCTGGACGTAAGCCGCCGTACTCGCGACTCGCGCTGAACCCAGGCGGAGCAGAGAAAGCATCAGCCAACAACCCCGCAGGAAAAGACGACAACGACGATGATGCCACACGCGAAGCGAGAAGAAACGAAGACGGTGATGATAAAGATAAGGAGGCCGAGGAAAAATGGGCGAGGAGCGACGGCACAAAAAAGGAAATTGTGGACAAGGTAGGCGGGGTCAGGACACACACACACAATCGCTGGCACTGGCGTCTGTGCTGCTGCACAGATGTTGCCGCCTGTCAACGAAGGCTTGTTTCCTATTTTCTCTGCGGGGGTATAACCCAATCCAACAGCGACGACAATACTGTAGATGTAGGGTTCCTAGCCAAGACTCGGTTATTCTCTTGACAGAGTTCTTCGAAATTCCAACTAGCCGCGTACCAACAGTACGCATCACCCTCTTCCGAACGACTCGCAGAAGAACAGGCCTGTGAAAAGTGGGGAGGAGGAGGAAGAGGAAGAGGAAGACGAGGAGGAGGGGAGCCGCTTGGACCTACTGACGGACCTTAGAGAGGAGCAGCGGGCCAGGAGGAAAGGCGGGGGCCGCTCGGTGTCGGCCCTGATGGGAGGGCGGCGGCAAGCGAAGGAGAAGGACGCCTTGGTCATCAAGGGGCAAGGTGCATCCCCCCCCCCCCCCTGGTCTGTCTTC